>DWGR01005017.1:0-10671 GCA_018247715.1 Heliconius burneyi
CAACTCATCCGGACATAGGTATATTTTTTTTTCACGGTGTATTCCGTATAAGCTTTAATTTAAACTTAATCGTCAATTTTTTCACAAGAAAATAAAAAATATTGCGCCAAACCGGGAATACACTGCCTCACAATAACCTCTTGTACTTGTATTTTAGCATACGAGTGTATATCGTATAATAGCCCGATCCGATAAGAGCAAATACTTCAAACATTAGAGAAGCGAGAAATTCCTCAATATCGCAGGAAAATTAAAAAGTATTACAATTAAGCACGTGGCGTAATTTTGCAATCACCTTAACATCGTGTAAGTAATATGGTAACGGTAATAAAACTGTTATATTAATTTATAAATTTATAAAAATAGCAAGTATTTCTTGAATACTTATTTCATATCACTTATACATATATATTTTGAACGGGACGTGAAGAAATAATTTTCAGGCAACCAAAGTTTGAAACAGTGTGTATAATTATTAATAAAAAAAAACACAAGTATTACTAAATACAAAAGATTTAACATTTTCTCCATTACATGTCTGTCATGTATAATTAAATTTAAGAGTACACTGTAGCGTTTGGCGTTACGTTCTCTCTGACTGAGGTGGTCAAAGAGAACGGGGCTAAGGATAAAGCATGAAGCTAAGTTAAGTTAAATTTAAAAGTAACAAAAATAATAGCTCTATAACCAGCTGTTAAAGCTTTGGATTAATAAAAATAAATAAATCAATTTCACGCTGTATCCCGCATACATCATATATTAGTAGGCAGATGGAACCTAGTGTTAAATCACCCTATCCCCCGTTTTCCGCCAAACTTTTCGAAGCATGGCGTGTTGAGTGGCGGAACTCAACACCAGACTTTTGCCTTGGTACCAGAGCGATAAACTGAAAATATTGATAAATATTAATTCATTCTTCTCGAGTGAGGATCGAACCCACAAACGTCACGTTACAGTCACACCCTCGTGCCACTGCGCCAGTCGCCAAAATATCTAAAGAAAAATAGACATTAATTTTAATTAAGCATAAGGTTATCATTGAAGACAACATTTAGGGCCAGTTTCACCACTAGCTGATAAAGTTCCGGACAGCCTTACCTGCCAGACAAGCTATAATTTCTGGTTTCACAGATCTCGAATAGCAATATCTAGTACTAAGTTATTTATAGTTTAAAAATGTAAAAAAATCGTATGAATTGTTACCTACTATTATCGTTGATTAAAGATATAAGAAACAGTAATTTTTTTTATTGTCATCCTCGATCTGTGAGCATGACTTATTAGATTACTATCTGAAACTTTATTTGGAACCAGTGAAACTGGGCCTCACAATAGTATAGTTACCCGTCTGGGAGCGTGAGATGATACCGGAACATGTCATTGGCGGCCAGCTTGATAGCCTTCTCGGGCGTAATCAATATGATGTTAACAGCGGACCCTCGGTACATACCGAAGTAGCCTTCCGCTCTATATGTTTGTTTAAAACAATCCAACCTACAATATTGTGTATATTTATTTATTTGAATAATTTAATTACTCTGTTTCATTAAATTTATATTAAACAGATTAAAAATATTTTCACCGCCTATTTTGCTAAATGGTGGCTAAACTAATTAATATATTGTATTTAAAACATATTTTATTCAAAAGTTGTTTTAAGAACATAAAATTATGAAATATCTTAGGGTAATATTTTTGCAATAATGTAAATATATACCAACAATTTAAGAATAACGACGTTACAGACAGAACATTGATTTAAAAAAAAAATTAAAAACATTAAAAAAAATTAAAAACAAAAATATGATGATCGTCAGCTGATGAAAAATCGATATTAATCATGTATCTTTTACGATAAACGATTTAACATAATTTTATGTGTTAAATTATTGTTATTTTTTTTAGAATAGTCTAAATATTCTTATTAAATTGAAAAATACAACGCAATCTTTATGTAGAAAAAAGAATTTTTTCTATTAACCTACTGACCAATGTTAGAAAGGAGTTTAAAGTACATACAATATATATTAAATATATTAAAATATATCATAATTGTTTATTACAGTACTGTGTAGTCACATTGTTTTGCTAAGACAAAACTCAATAAAATTGTGATGTATATTTTATACTAAATTCTGTCATAAAAATATATGTAGGTATAATAGGATACTAACATGTTTTTGTACTGTCTTTCTCCATTGGGTCCAACAGTCTGATTCTGCAGTCTCGTTTTAACCAAATCAATAGGAAATACTACAGACACGCCAATAATTCCGGCAATACCGCCATTTATAATTTTTGGCAATAAGCTGAAAACAAGAAAATATATGAAATCTGTAATTAATTTTCTTAAAAAAAAATTTGACAAGACCAAAAACTTTGAACAAAAATTATCTTTTTTTCTTTCCTTTAGCAGATAGTTTGGGAAAATAATAAACAAAATTCAAAAAACACAAATATAAAAGGAAACTATGGTAATTGCAATAATATTACTGTGGTCACTGCTTACAATATGTTCTGAAAATTATTTCATTCAAAAGTAATAAAAAGCAAAAGCTATTAGGATTTTTTTTGTATGTACAATGAAACACTTAATATTTGAGAGAATTTGTATTTTGAAAATGTCAAATATTACATGGTTTGCAAACAAATTACAAGCACACAAAGTAAAAAGGAGTATTAAATATAATATTAGGTGAAAATGGACTTTGTGGCTTTCATAACTAGGTTTCATTTATGTTAATTTAGAATGACCTTACTTTAATTTACTACAAGCGACTTGTTCATTATAATATTGAATGGAAATGTACTATTGGATTCCATAACTTGTATTATTACTTTTATAATTCAACTTCACTAGTTTCTTGTTGCAATCTTATTTACTAGAAGAAGTCACTGATAAATTGATATAAATGACTTGACTGTTAAGGTATTACAGAAGCAGTCATTATCAAGAAAACTATGCTGAATATAATTTTGGTTGGTCTGTAACTATTTATCATGTTTTGGTATATATTTATTACATTTCAGCTAACATTAATAAGTATACAATATTATGGTAATGTAGATTGAGAACAAGACATTTTAGTAAAAAAATAATCATATTTTATACACAAACATATATATATATATATTAGTGGCACCTCATTTCAATATTGATAGATTTACTGTATCAAATTTCATTGAGCCATAAGATATAGAGAAAAATTATACCAGAAAATTACATTATTTACTGGAATAATTTAATTTTTTTATAATACTCATGATAATGTGTAATGTAAATTTACATACTTTATTACACTTCTATAAAAAAAATATTGCTTTTCTAAATAAATATACATGTGATACATAAAGTGCTAAATGTTACAAAATAATTTGTTAATTAGTTATCATAACACACAGTTACTGGGTAATATAGAATTTATTGAATGAATGGAGTAAAGCATTTATTGTGAATAGTTTCTCTTTATTTATTTGTTAGGCTGTGAATAAAAAATACTTACTTAAATTGTGCAGGTGGTGGCTGGTTTGCTTTAGAACCACTCATTTTAATTTTTTTACCTGATTGTAAGAAATAAAATAATTATGAATAAATTTAATAAAAAAAGAAAAACAATATTTATAGGATTATTTCTGAATAGGTTAAGTTAATAAATCAAATTTTGTACCTTTTTATTTAAACTGTGTGGAGTTTTGAAATGGAATAGATATTTCAGGCAATTGAAATTTTTTATTAATTTCGCGTTCGTCTTCTCAAAAAATAATTCGGTGTCGCACAAAACGCAGCTTATTTTATTAATATAAATACAAGGAGAAAATATTGAAATTAAAAAGATATCACAAAATGAAAAATATTTACTTCAAAAATAATCGTTTATCCATTTTACGTAACCAAGGCAGGAAATAAAACGAACTTACCTCTGTCCTATTGTTTTACGTACAATTTCAATATTACTAACTTCTTACATTAGAAAATTTTCATGGCGAATTTTGAGTAAAATTTCTAAATATTTAACAACCTAAATCGATCGCAGCGCAACCGGAAGAGGTTTTGCTACAATTCCAATTGACAAGTAAATGTCAAAGTAAAAAAGTATTGCCAGGTTAAGTTAGATATCAATTATGAATATTGTATTGGTTTTCCTTAAGCTATTATATTATTTTTAAAATATCTCATAAAATGGAAGTAAATACAACAATAATAATCATCAATAAATATTTGGATGCAACACTATTATTTCCCATTTTTTATTGTTTTGGTATATTATTTTATAATGGCAATAAATATAGGACTTTTTTTAATACAATAAGCATAGTGTAAGTTATAAAATTAAATATTAAATTTAATTTGAGATGCCAGTCGTGGCGAATGGCCACAATCATGTAACTGTAAACGCGACAGATTGTGGGTTCGATTGCCCCTCGAAGAAATGAAATATTTATTATTTTTATTTCTTCGCTCTAGTGTGGATCTCAACACGCAATGCCTTCAGAATTCGACGGAAAGTATGACAGAGACAAAGTGTATTAACACTAGGCTCTGTCTGCTAGATGATACAGCGTCAAGCGTGAAGCTAAAAAAAATAGTACACTCTAACTTTAAAAAAATCTTCGAAAACGTAAGTATAAATATTATTGTAAAGTGTCATAAAACTATTAATAGTGGTATTTAATAACGTTATAACCAAAAACGATATATTTTTTTTATCTGTTTGTCTGTGCTTTTGTTCACTCTGATATCAAAATTGGGTGTACCGATTTTTTTTCATTTATTTATGTACCATACAAGAAAGAAGGTACAGAAAATATATAATAACAGAAAGAATGTGTACAAAGGATAACTTATCTCTAAGAGAGATCTCTACCAGAAACCCTTGAATGTAAGAGATTTGAAGAGAAACGAATCGGATGAGGTATTTATAATTATGTTAATAATAATAAAACTGTATACAAATATAATTTACTTAATGCAGTTTTCTCGTATTCGGTTTTAAGCAAGCGAGCCTTGGCTTGCGGCCGACGAACGGAAAGGACCTCTGGTTACGCATTGAAAGTTTTGTAATCTTATTGTTTTGTTTAGTCCCAACAGTCTTTACTGATAAGGTAGAAAAATCTTCATGTTTGGCAGGGGCGGACTAACCCCGTCGGAGTCCCGGGGCGGTGGAGTTGAATGTGGCCCTCAGTGTTGTTTTTCTTGAGCTTCACGCTGTATTTACCTTTTTTTAAAGACTTGCTTAGGATTTTATCAAGACAACTTACATCTATTTGGAGGCCCCCCAGGACCGGAGGTCCGGGGCGGGCTGGAGATATAAGACCAGAAATTATTTTTGAGAACATTTCTTAGTTTGTAACAGAACTGGGATTCTTGAGCTTAGCTTCTGCTAAGCTAATTCACTCAAATAATCCTATTTAACGAAAATAAACATCTTTGAGATTACTGAAAAATTTACTTGAACATCATGAATATCTAAGTACCTCGGTAATCTTACCGCACAGTTGTATTTCTTATACAATACAAGATAAGATAAATTCGTTAAAACAATAGAAAAATATTACAAATTTCATCACATATTTATCCCAATTACTTTTAGGTTTATTTAGTAATAAAGAAGTAATTTTAGATTTATAAATTTTATTCTGGATTGAGATAATAACATTATATAACAAAACATTTACAGGAAGTCTACCATTACTTGAATGTTATATTTTTTAAAATTTTAAATTGCTACAAGAAAAGTAAAAGTAACTTTAAATCTAGACTTATGATTGCTAACAAAAATTACGGTACCTTAGCTCAATTAAGATCCATCTCTCATATGGACCCTTTCCTTAAAGAGACAGCTTCCGCTGTCAGTAGTATAAAATGCTAGTCCAGCATTTTTCAAATATCATAAGCTTCTGTAGTAGCACATAACCAACTGTCTATCAAAGTCTAGCCATGTCTTCCAAAATCTTGGTTTGTTAAAAATATGTTTAGCTTTTGGTTTTTCGTGAAATAATACAGTAGAAACTCGATTTTCCGGCCCTCAGTTATACGGATTCGCGATTATATAGACTATCAACTGCGTCAATTATTTTTTACAACCAACCACAATGAAACCTAAGAAAATTTATATATAAGTAAATGCGTACTTAATTTATATGTGTTAGGTCGTATGTTGGAAAATGTTAAAAACTTTTAATAAACGCTGATTTTCGTTTGTATGTACTTGTTGCTTTTAATAGACATATAATAATTTGTGCTACATATATGCACAAAACCAGCCTTCTTTATACACTCGATTATCCGGATTTGCGATAATTGGAAGTACCAACGACAACACTCAGTCCGATTAATCGAGTTTCTACTGTAATTATGTTCTTCCTTTAACGTTCTATGCCAAAGATTGCTTGGGAAAGATAACTGTTTTAGCAATAAGGTCTTATATATTTCTTTTTGTTACTGATTTCTTTATATTTTATTTTGGATATTCAAATATTAATATTATGATTATTACTAATAATAAATGCTTTACTTTCGTTTTAGATATTTTTTGCAGCAGTACTTGTTGTTTGCAATGCAGACAAACAACATGATAAAAGGAGTGCATCTGGATGGAATGGCTTTATACCGGGACTGGTTCAAGTTTCCGCAGTTACAAGTACAACAGGCGGCGCTGGTATTTTATTTGAATATTTTATGTTTGTCAGCTTCACGCTGTATTCCGCATATAGCTGAGTACTGAGGCACTGCGTCTTGATTAACCTAACTCACCGCCACGCTGTAACCAGAGCGAAGAAATAAAAACATTAAAAATGAAATAAAAAAAATCAGCTTCACGCTATATCCCGCATACAGCAGGGTAGGCAGAGGAAACCTAGTGTTAAGACACTCCGCTCCCCACTTTCTGCCGAATTCTGGATTCATTGTGTGTTGAGTGGCAGAACTCAAAGCCGCGCTTTGCCTCAACACCAGAGCGAAGAAATGGAAATATATACGTAAATAAATAAATATTTCGCTTCTTCTAGTGGGGATCGAACCCACAACCGTCGCGTTTCAGTCACACCCTTGTGCCGCTGCGCCCCGACGGCCGCTGTGCCACGACGGCCTCCACGATGAAAATATTAGTAAATACGAATTAATTCCAATCAAATCCACAACCGTCGCGCTTACAGTCACTTGCTTGTGCTACTGGTACACGACGGCCTCAATCGATTAATGCGGGAACTGAGTGCCACCCGGAAAAATATAACATACATGCAGTATGTTATTAAAAATTAAGATATAGGTAGGAACCGTAGCTAGGTTTCCGTAGGTAGATAACCATAGAAATTAGGATTAGTTTAGGAGTTTTGAATTTCAGGCCGGAATAGGTCTTAAACACATTATTTATCAATTATATTTTGTTAAATAGAAGTAAATTATTTTATAGAAGAAATTAAATGACATGTAATAACATTTTATTACATTTCAATAATTATGATCACTTACATTATTATATCAATATTTTTGTAATAAAACAAGCCAGCCTGTGTTTAAAAAACAAATATTTTTTTAAACACAGGCTGGTCATCAGACTCTAGTTCAGATGTAGCCGGTGCTATAGCCGCAGCTAAGGCAGCTTCAGCGGCTGTGATGGCGGCACAAAAGGAAGTTGCTGCAACCAAGCATGCGGCTTTGGAACAACAGAGCGCAGCCAGTGCTAAGGAAGCTGAAGCTGCACAAGCTGCTCATAAAAGGTAAGTAGAAAAATTACTTCATTAGTATACGAGTATTACAGGAAAAAAAGTTTGATTTATTTTTTATTGTTTGTATTTATTTATATGCAATACGATTTACTTGCTAAATCAATACACTCGCTCACGCTCCGGCGTGTTAGCTATCTACGACGTCCAATAATAAATACTGCTACTCGAAAACGTTTTTTATTTTCTTAGACCATAAAAATTTAAGTAAAATAAAACCCTTAGTGGACATCGAACCCACAACCGGCAGAGGCTGACCTACTGTATGAACTTAAATATATTGTTTTAGTGAGGAAGCGGCAAGAGCAGCTCGTGCTCTAGCCCTGGAGTCGGCGCAAGCGGCGGTGCACGCGCAGGCGCAGCTCGCCGCCGCAAAGGCGCGCGCGGCCGCCGCGCAGAAGATAGCGGCCGCTAGAGAAGCCGCCGCTGCTATGGCCATACAACGAGCTGCACAAAGTCAAGCTGCTAAATTGCAAAATGCGGGTATGTTGAGATTAAATAGCGTGTGGTATATACATTTTTTACATATAGCAGGATAAGCAGAGGAAATCTAACGTTAAGACACAATGAGGACCGTATCTGGAACGTGACAAGGTTTATCTTTATCTACCAGATGTGTTGTAAGAGAGGGATTAATTAACTCGAGCGGGAATTGAACACACAACTATCGTGTTTATAAATAGATGTTGTCCACCACCACGCAACGACGGCTTTTATCTCAAGATGGCCTGTCTTTTTGTGGGTAGATAATTTATTTCTTGAAATTATACTGCTTATGTTCGTATATCATTTATTTACATGCTTTTGTTCTAAATTCTAATTTCATTACCTTCAGTTGAAACGGGCATATAAAATAGTAACATATTGTTACAGATCTTGAAGCATTAAAGCTGTCAGTAATACAAAGCTCGGGAGCCGCGGGTGCTGCTGGCGCTGCTCAGCATGCAGCCACTGCGGCTGCAGCAGCTCTACGGCCCTCTGGATGGACGCCTACCTGGAAAGCTTGGACTTGGGCATGATTTCTGCTACGACAAGATATTCTTTTTTACTATGGTCTAAATGTGTTATGCTTAAAATATAGTAATAGTTATGTGTAATAAATCTGATTTGAATTATTTATGTTTTAATTTTATAGATTTATACCTTTCTTTCCTTTTAAAAAGCAATATTTAAGAAGTTGCTATGTTATTTAAGAAGTTGCTATATGGTTAATATAAAAAAAAATAAACTAAATATATATTTCTTATACAAGATGGTGTATCTTTATGTATTGATGAATAAAAATATACTTGTCAGAGTATAAAAAGAAGGCCGAAGCGGTTGTTAATAATACACGAGTAGAACATGACACTTTATATGATGTGAAGCTTGGAGCAGTGCCGTGGACTTGTGACCATAATAGTAGGCTTCAGGGCATGCGTTATAACAACACTCGCCTTTCACTGCTGCAGCCCAGTACAAATAGGTCTTAACCACATCAATCGCCCGTGCTGTCTTTTATACGCTTTTCAGTGATGGATGTCACTTTGGAATGACAGACAACGCTAGCTGATTTGGATATTCACTATTATATAATCGAATCTGCCTACATACTTAACACGTGTAGTAAATCATTACTATATTTATGTACAAAATTGATCGGCACTCAATACGACTGCGCCGTTGCCTAGGCAACCCGAGATGAGGCTCCACCTGACGGGGCTTTGCAGCCTCCGACTGTTTTTGTTACGTAACAATATTGCTAGCATTAAAAGAGGAGTTATTTTTATAAAAATGTGAATTACTGCTTTTATAGGACTAACAGTCGGTAAGTGCAACTGTAATAATGTAATTACTGAATTATTAATTTATGTTATTATTAAAAAGTGCATATTATATTGTAAAATATAAACAAGGTAAAAGATTTGTAATTAAAGTAAAACATATGTTGAACCATTAAAGAGAGATTAGACTACAGACTAAATAGATATTTCAAATTATTTATTAATAATAACAAAGTAGGTATTACATATACCTACCTACGGAAGTCCAAATTAAATAAATAAAAAAACATTTCAGGAATGATGGCTTTTTTATATCTATCGTTATTGGCAATATGCTGCAGCCCGCCAGTATTAGCGGATGCAGATCGAAGACGCGTTGCTAATCCTACATATTACAACGTGGGTGGAGTCCTCTCTAGTAATGAATCTATCGCGTTTTTCAAAGACACCATTTCGGTAAATATATTAACTACATATATACTCGTATATATAATCCAATTATAATAAAGATATTCTTAACTAATAGTTTGTTATTCTTAACTAATATATATTGTATATGTATCGATTACAGAAGTTAAATTTTAAAGATACTTACGTGCCCCGCGGAGTTACCTATCACGATTATTCCATTTTGATGGACCCAAATCCAATAAAAACTGCCCTCAACGTGTGTAAAGATCTTATAGCCCATCGGGTAAGTATATTTTGAGATAAAGCTGTTATAGCAACCAAAAAGTTTTTTTTGCTTACTCTAATAATTTACTGTTATTTACTTTGTAGAGACCGTCGTGACGCAGGGGCACAAGGGTGTGACTGTAACGCGATGGCTGTAGGTTCGATTCCCACTTTGAGGATTGAATTATTATTTCTGAATATTTTTATTTCTTCGCTCTGGCACCAAGACAAAAGCTCGGCGTTGAGTTTCACCACTTACCTAACACGTAATACCTCCTCAACACGTAATTCGGCGGAAAGTAAGGAACGAAGTGTCTTAATATTACTCTCTGGTCCCTCTGGTACCCTCTGTCTACCCTGTATGCGCAATACAGCGTAAAACTAATTTAATTTATTTTGTTTAGATCTACGCAGTGGTCGTTTCACATCCTTTGACCGGAGACCTGTCTCCAGCAGCTGTTTCGTATACGTGCGGCTTCTATCTTATTCCAGTAATAGGAATATCATC
>DWGR01005018.1:0-10670 GCA_018247715.1 Heliconius burneyi
CCTTCTCCATCTAAAATAATATAAAAATATAAACATAATTTAAAAATCTCAACCTCCGCCGAGTTTCTAAACTACCTCCAACTCGCAAGTAGTGACAAGACAAACGGTCCCGAACAATCAAACTGTACGCAAACACTCGTACCCGGAAATTGCAGTCGGAATAAGTGTACGCTAATATTGCACTATTTACATCTCGTATATTTTATATTATTATAATGTATAAAATTTAAATAAAGTATAGAATTTTTTGGGCTAGTGGTGGTTTAAACATGACAATTGTGAGTTCGATGCCCACTCGAGGAAATGAAATATTTCATATGTATATTTCTTCGCTGTAATGGCAAGGTAAAGCGAGCCGTTAAATTCCGTCACTCAATACTCATTGCTCTCTACCCGACGTGCGTCGACTTCCTCGAGACATCCTCTCCCATACTGATTCCAATCCCCCTTGGTCGCTGGTCGCTTAAGCTGGGCCTTCACGCTGTCCCAACGATGGCCTCGAATTTGAAGTAGACAAAAGTACCCTAGTGATAAGACACTATATTTCCGAATTTCCGTCAAAGTTTTTGCGTCTTCCTTGTTTTCTGAAAATAATCCACAGTAACGTAATAGCATGGGGAGCCCATAACCATCGCGTTTACAATGACACGCGCGTGCCACTGTGCCATAAGGGCCTCAATGTTGTTAATTACAATTCATATCACAACTTAAGTCATAAGTTAGCTTTACTTTACCGTCGCTATTTGTTCCAACAAGATTCAAAATTGCCTTTCGCTCAACTATACAGTAATTAAAATGGAGAGGAAAAAGATCTATTTTCATTACTCTGTGACAATATCGTCGGGGATCAGTTCGCTTGGAACGAGAAAAATAAGGCGATTCATATTCATAATAACACTGGAGCTTAATAATTTTTCATTATTAATACTTACTTAGGTCATGTTTGGGTTCTTTGATTAATAATTGCTAATTTTGTTTGAGATGTAATGTATTGCTTTATTTTATAAACGTTTTTGTGTATATTCGTTATATTTTTTCATTAGTTAGTACTTCTTTGTATAATTTAAAGCTAAAGTGGCGCAGTGGGATAGTATCTGACTGTAAATGCGACTGTTGTGAGTTCGTTTCCAGTTGCGAGAAAAAATTAATTTTCATTTCCTCGTTCTGGTTAAAAAGACACGAGTGGCGTTTGAAGTGTTTCCAAAATAGTGTCTTAGCACTAGGTTTCTTCTGCATACTCTACTTCAAGCGTGATTCAGCGTGTTTGTATTTGCATAACGAAAAATAGACCTTACCATACATGAATATCTTTAGTTATATCTTTATTTATTATAATTTCAGGCTGTCTCGTACATATTTTTATTATTTTTAATATTTCAATTATACAGCAGATAGCTTATATTTTTTAACTAAATCATAAATATTAGCTATACCGTTGAATACCAGGGAGTAATGAATATATGATAAGAGAAAGACAAGACACGCCATATGGATTTCTTTGGATGAGCTTTGGATCAATTTACTGAAAAGTTTAGTTCATCAAAGTCTTTAGTTACTAAATATTTTTGTGATGGCAAATATGTAACTAGAAATATTATCTTTTAACATTATCTCTAGGTTTTAATCCTTAAAATATTTTGCTAATTGCTATTGCAAACACTACACGCATTATAAGCCATCAGCTTAAGAATTTCACATTATTTAAGAGGACGGGAACACAGCTTAAGTAAGATTCTATATGAATTAACTGTTATATGTGGGTTATAGCGTGAAGCTGTGTATAAATCTATCTAAAACAATCAAAGTCTCATTGGTTATTCTAGCATTCATAACGCAAATACTCCTACAGTTCTATATTAGGTCCGTAAATTGCGTCAGTCAGTTTAATGCTGGTGTAAATCCAAGGGTCAAAGTGCACTTGACAAACGGTGACAGCCCCACGCATATAATTGGACACATTAATCTACTTGTCATCGCTAAAATGATTATTATTACATGAATAGATTACAGGGCTTCAAGTAGTTCTTGAGATTCCAATTGAATTTTGTTCCGAAATTAGTTTTACGATTCGTAGGAACATTCGTTCTACGTTCTACGACGGCGACTTTAGTTGTACGTATTGTTTATTTTTAACCGATTTCAAAAATAAGGATGTTATAATTTTGTTTGTCTGGCACTGATGGTAAATAAGATATAGGCATAAATATACCTATGTATGCTACCTATGTGAACAAAATTATCGATATTTCGTGTATCGATAATTTTGTTAGATGTTTTTAATTTTACCTTCCCTTAAAGTATTTAAAATACTATTTTTATTTTTTTTAAGTTTGTATCTACACATAGGTACAGCTTTTATCTTTTTTTAGCTTTACGCTGTAGCCCGTGTATAGCAGCCACAGTGCTTTCCAGATTGTTCAAATTATTGATTTTGCGGAGCTAGAGTCGAACCCACAACTGACGCGTCTCGAGTCCATTATCTATATAATATAAAAGAACTTGTATAAATAAAAAAGACGGAAACGCCGTCGTAGCAGATTGATCTTAAAACGTATCTTGACATAGTTCTAAGAAGATCACAACGTATCAGCGTATAGTTTATTAATTTTGTTTTAGATGAACAAGAATATTATAATGAAATTTTCTTAGGGTAGCGGGATATTTTGAATTTTTTAGCATCAAGCTGCACTCTCTATATAGGCAGAAAATATATGCACAAGAAATTTTCGAAACATTTTGAGTGGCGTAACTCAACGCTGAGCTTTGGCTTTTGCTAGAAATAAGAAATGAAAATGGATCATTCAAAGCTTATTTTATTATTAATATTTAAGCCGAACGCTTTATCCAATATGAAGCAGGATAGGCAGAAGGAACTTCGACCTACATAGTATTAAGACACTCCGTTATCGTTACGTCCGTTCCCCGCGTCCCCCTGAATTATCGGGGCATTACATGTTGAGTGGCAGAACTGAACGCCGCCCTTTGCCTTGGCACCAAAGCAAAGAAATTAAAATATTAAATTCCCCCGATTGCAAATCAAACCCATAGCCGTAGCGTTTACAAACGCATGCTTAAGACACGAAGGCCTCTTAAGTGAAGTTTATTAATTTTATTTTAAATGAACAAGAATATAATGAAATTTTCTTAAGTCCGCTGCAAGTTAGGATAACGAGCTTATATTATGGTTTATCGTGTGAGACCGCTGAAGTGCTTTGTTATACAGAATTATCGGTTATGCTGTGCTTTTAAACTAAACCAACTTCTAAGCTGAATGAGTTGGAAATTATGAGAAACTATCTCTAATTTGTAAGTTTAAAACTTGATGGTAGGAATTATGTATATAATTGAGTAGTAGCGCAGGGGCACAAGATGCGACTGGTAGTGGGTTCGATCCCTACTCGGGTAAATGATATGTTTATTTAAATTAAAATTTTCATTTTTTCGCTCTGACTTCTGCCAATCATCACGTAATGCCTCCAGAAATCGGCGGAAAATCAGGAACAAATGTCTTAACTCTAAGTTTCCTCTGCCTACACTGCTGTGTATGGGATACTGCGTGAATTATCTATATCTATATATAAAAAAATCCGTTACTAAGTGACAGCTAGCGTTCAGATGAAATTACTCTACTTAGAAATTTGAAATTTTACACATATATAGGATAAGGGGTGTAGTGAGTCTAAGGAGTCTACGGGCTGCAGAGTGTTGGGAATGTTAAGTAGATTTAAGAAAATATTTCTCGAATTTTAGCAGCAATGTTAATTTAATAATAAAAAATTATGTATAGTTTTACTACTGACATAGGATATACGAGTATGTAGAGTAAGTTTTTGTTAAGTAAAGAGACAGAGAGTTTGAGTTTACTTTTATTACTTTCTTCACAACATTTTAAAGAATTGCTTATACTTTTACATTTGAACATTATTAAATATTTTTTGGAAGTACCCACAAAGAATCATAATCCATTAGGGATAGAAAAATATGAATTTATTTGTGAATATTTGGTTCCGCCGTTCAACCCTTAATATTTTAAAAATAGAAATGTAAACGAAGTGTCTTGACACTAGGATTTCTCTGCTTACCCTACTACATGCGGGATACAGCGTGAAGCCATTTACTTGTAACACAGGTACCAAAATAAAGGTAACACTAAAATTAATTTAATGTCAACGGTTCAGGTGGCACCAAAGTTGGTTAACAGACATTCACTACGCAGGATCTAGGGCTTACTGCCCTAAATTAATAACTTAGTTCACATTTTGTTCGCATCTTAACGTATCGTGTATTTACATTGAGAATTTATTTTAACGTTATAATGGCGTCCATTACGCGGTATGGGCCTTTATGTTGTTTTAAAAGTTGTTTATTTTTGCTGACGTCGTGGCGCAGTGGCACAAGGGCGTGAATGTACTGTTGTCGGTTCGATCCCCACTCGAGGAAGTGAAATATTTATTTATATATATCTATTTCTTCGCTCTTGTGTATAGGATCACCCTGGTACTGGTGGTATCGTAAGAAGTTAAGTCGCCACTTAAGTACGAGTGGGAGAGTCACGTCGCCAGCAATGGCAACACACACGGGCAGACTCAACCGGATTATTACCACCCCCGGCATTTAAAACCGGCGTGAAGTAGTAGCTTCATGCCACTGCGTTTCGCATTAGGTAATGCCGGGCTCCGGCGCCCAACCACCTCTAAAGCTGGCAACGCCCCAGTAGCTCCTTTGGTGTTACGCGGGGTCGTGGGCGGCGGTGATCACTTACCATCAGTCGTTTACCATGTCTTTTTCCATAAAAAAAGGGTAATTTCAACCGATGAAAACTACAATTATTCAGCTACATTCCAAATGCACTATTTAAAATATTGGAATTTAATAATTATTTATTATGAAGTGCATATTATTACATTAGTATAGCGTATGGCTGTAAAGGTGTCAGTTGTTGGTTCGATTTCCTCTCGAGGTAATTAATAATTTGCATTTCATCGCACTGGCAATGTGACAAATCACAGCGTTGGGTGACGCTACATAATACACAATGTCTTTGGGTGGAAAGCCGAGTGTCTTAGTACTAAACCTTCGTTACATACATAATAGAAAGTGCTGTCATAATTTATAAGTACCATCTAATTAGTGTTTAAGCGTTAAGCTTGTAACTAAAGAAGCTCATAAAGCTGTTCGAGCTTCTCAACGCATAGTTGTGGCTGGAAATTTTAATGATCATTTACAAAATTTATGATAGCGGAAAATTATCCTCTATTTTCTAAGATTTTTTACATTAAAATTATAATAATTGAGGCCAGTCGTGGCGCAGGGGCACAAAGTGTGCTGCAAAATCGAATGGTTGTGGGTTCGATCCTCACTCGAGGAAATGAAATATTTATTTCCGCCACTCAACTCGCAATGCCTCCAGAATTTGGCGGAAAGTGGAAAACGGAGTGAACACGAAGTTTTATCATAAGAATATATTTTTTTTATTAAATAGCTTCACGCTGTATCCCGCACACAGCTGGGTAGTCAAAGGGAACCTAGTGTTTAGACACTCTGTTCCCCACTTTCTGCCGAATTCTGGAGGCTTTGCGTGTTGAGTGTAAATGTAAATATTTCACTTCTTTGAGTAGGGATCGAACCAACATCCATCACGTTACAGTCACACTCTTGTGGTGCTGAGGCACGACGGATATATTTTTTTGTCATAAGAATATAAATAAATATAATATAATATGAATTAATAAAGAAAATTTACTTGACCTTGTTATAATACATCGTACAATGTCAACCGCAAGTGGTTAATAGTTTTAGATACCTATATGAACTATCCAGACTAATTTAAAGGGACTATCTTGTTTGTAATTTCGAGTTATTGTCATATTTTAATATATACTACTAAATTTTCTATAAATTATAGATAAATTTAATGATTATTTATAATTTCGTGTATTATATTTTGTTATATTAGGTATTTGAGAGGTAATAGCGAGCCAAAATGGCGGCGTTGTGTTCCGCCAGTCAATACGCAATGCTTAGAGAATTCGGTGGAAAGTGGGAAATATAGCATCTCAATGAGGTATGGAAAGTCTTAGCACTAGGTTCTCCTATTCCCTTTGCTAAGTGCGGGTTACAGTATGAAGCTGAAAACAAAAAAAGGATATGAAGAAGACCATCATGGTGCAATGAAATAATATCTGACTGCAAACACGAAGGGTCACAGGTACTGATTGAAGACACATCAGCCTCTACTCAAAAAATTGTTCGATAGACAAATACGGCATTGCCACTCCCCATGGATCTTGAATGCACGAGGATAATAGAGGAACGTTAAGCCTATTTAATATTTTTTTCTAGTTACCTTCAATAGAATGGGAAGATGAAAAAAATTAAATGACTACACAAACCCAAACACTGAAAAGCCTTTAAAACATAAAAACGACGGTTCTTTGAAAAGTCACGTGACCTCGCTTATGTCAATCCCATACATATGTAACTTTTCAATTTACTTTGCCCGAAAATTGAACGTTTCGTTCCAGGCTTTGTAAAGATGGAAAGTTAATTAAACACGAATAAACTAACTTAAGTTAATTGAGATGAATATTTACAGCCGCGGTGGCTTTATTTGATCTAAAAGCATGTGTTTAAATTCGATGAATTTTAAATTAATATATTCTAGAGTGGCTTCGTAGTGTTGATATTGAGTTCACATAGCAGGATAGGCGGAGGGGACCTGGGAACCTGATTAAGGCATTCCGTTCCTATTAAAACACTACCGTTGCCCACTTTCTGCCGAATTCAGGATGTACCGTTCGCTCGTAAGCACCTTCGAGGAAATAAACATATTAGGTAAATATTTCTTTTCCTCATTGAATGGCATCATGTGTGTTTTTTTCTACATCTCATGTTTTGAGACGTAAGTAAGAGACCATGGCCACCTCTTTCAAATTGTCATGCCATGTGCCATATAAGACAACATTCTTACTTTTTTGTTAGCATGCATTCCCAGAATACTTTTTTTGTAACTGGTACTTTTTTGTAACTGATATCTATATACTATAGATTCTATCTAGTTGTGGTGCGTCACCACTCAATAAATTATGATGAAATAACCCCGGGAAGAAAATTATTTTACTCAATAATTTGGTTAATCCTTATACTGATATCTGATAAGTTTAAAATAAGTGATAGAAGGATAGAAATATTTGTAAATTAGATTTTTGTTTGATAATTTATGATAAAAACCTGTTCTAAAGTCCGTTTTCATAAACTGCTTGAGATGCCGTTTTCATTCATACATCTTAAATGAAACGTTTAGAAAGGGAGGGGATTTATTTGAAGTTGACAAGAGAAATAAAAACTTAAGTAGTGTCAGACGTACCAACTTACAAACTCGTCAGTTGCTCTTTTAAAATATAATTTACGATATTAGCTGCCCAAGTGAACATCTGTAAAATATTCAAAATAGTTTTGAGTACTTACGAGTACATAACGATATCACGGTATTTCTTAATGATATACAATTCAAAAAAAGAAAACATTTTTTTTTACCTTTGACGGCGCGGCGTTGAGTTACGCCATTCAACACGCAATGACTCCTGAATTCGGCGGAAAGCTCGTAATGAGTGTGTTAACACTATGTTCCCTCTGCCTAGCCTGTTGTATGTGGGATACGGGTACGAGCGTGAGACTGATTTTTATCACTTTTAATTGTATCTTGTACATATTAGGATAGGGAGAGGGAACCTGGGAACCTAATGTTAAGATATTCCGTACCACACTTCCCATCGAATTTTAAATATGTTATTCTCTCGAGTGGGAATCGAACCCACAACGAATGAGCCCCTGAACCACAGTAGCGTCAATTCTATGAAGTATTTTATAAAAATAATAGAACAGTTGAAAGGGTACGCTATACGTTTCACACATACAGTGTAATAACAATAAATCCTAATTTTACCGTCTCCGCCGTCCTAAGTACACATCTCATGAAAAAAATATATACGCCAGTACTTTATAGGGGCTTTGAATAACAACACGAGGAATATGCTCACAAATTGTTTTATGTTGTTTGTCTAGTATCAGTTATGGTGGTGGTAACTGATAGTTTGGAAGTTAAATGCTTGTTTGGGAATATTGACCATCATTTATATATTTTTCATCTTCACGCTGCTTAATTTATTTTTCATCTTCACTCTGTTGCCCGCATGTAGCAGAATATGGTAGATGGAGCCTAGTATTAAGAAACTTTGTTGTCCACTTTTCATCGAATTCTGCAGATATAGCATGTTGTGTGGCGGAACTCAACGTCGGTCTTTGCCCTTGACATCAGAGCAAAGAGATGCAAAATATTAAATATCTCAGAGCCTCGATGGCCTCATTTATATTTCTTATGATAAAGCTTCATTGGGTCGATAGGTGCCTTAATTATTGATCGAATCCACAGCAGTCGCGTGTAAAGCCACACGCTTATGCCACTACAACATGACGGCCTCAATATTTCTTATCTTTATATTTTCTAGAGATCCTAGGATTTTTTTTAATAAATTCTTCTTCTACAGAGATATTAAGAAAAGTTTTGACTATTCCAAAATTATGAGTACATATTCGCTTACGTACGCAAATGCATAGGGGCACATGAGTTAACGATTTCCATCTGGATTTGAGACAATATGTGTTGAGTGGCAATACCGTATTACATCTTACCAGAATGATAAGCAATGGTTGTGGGTTCGATTATTCACTTGGGAGAATTCCGTGCTCTAGCAAACCTTACATACCCTGCTATGTAGAAAAAAAGATGAAGCTCCTACGTAGCCTACTCAAAATATATAAAGTACTTTCAGATTTTACTCCAAGCAAAGTAACATACAGAAAAAAAAACAAATCTCTCCTCTTTACAACATTAGTGTAGACACTGCAATTGACATCGCAAAGTGTCCTTTGATGCCAGCGTTGTACTTCTGCAGATCTTTTGTTTCATGAACAAACTCTTAAAACGGTCTCTTGAGGACTGTAAATAGTTTTAGTACGAAGTGATTTTAAAATTATGTTATGTTTATAAAATTATCAACATTAAAATTAAAAATGTTTATAATTTTGTAATTTGAATATTTATTTGAATATTGTTTGAATAATCTTGCGACCGCCGTGGCGCGACGGGACAGCGTGTGACTACAATTACAATGATTATGGGTTTGATTCTCATTCGGAAAAAAATAATTATTTTCTTTCCACAAAAAAATCTTTGAATAAAAACAATCGTATAGAAAGCGGCGGTAAGTTTCGACATTTAATACACAGAATTGGAAAATTGAGAGGAGAACGGGGCACGGAGTGTTTTGACAGGTTTCCTCTGCCCACTATGCTGTAAGTATACAGCATAAAGCTTAAAAATATTGTAATAAAAGCTAAAATATAAGAGGCCAGGCACAGGAGCACAAGCGTGCGTCTGTAAGCGCCACAGGTTATGGATACGATTCTCACTCGGGAAAATAAAATATTTTATATTTTCGCTCTGATATAGAGGCCAAACGTGGTATTGAGTTCCACTACTAAACACGCAGTGCCTCCAAAATTCAACGAAAAGCTGGAAACGGAGTATCTTAACATTAGTTTCTCTGCCTACTTTACTACATCTGGGATACAGCATGAAACTTGAAAAAAATATAAAAACTACATATACAGCATATAGTTTTACAACCAGTTACTTCACTATAGGGACTAATACAGGCCTCCACCATAACCGTTTGAACCCTTCTAAACGTGGAGCATTCCGCTTAGGTCAGCCAACTGCTGAATCTGCACGCCCAAAGCCCATATTTCTGGATCATTACACAGTGATATTCCAACACGGTAGATAACTTCGGTTTTAGTGTTATTTTGTTTAACATGGAAGGGATGCTGGCGTTTGGTTTTGTATGTAAATTATTATTATTTGTAATGCTACATTATATTATCTTGTCTTTGCAGCCTCTAGCATTTTCCTATAGTCCTAGTAGTGATAGAACCCTTTTATCTTACCTAATGTTTAGTGGTGGAACTTAATGTCATGATTATTTTATCCCTTGTTTAGCTTCACGCTGGTATCTGGCAGGAGAGGCAAAGGAAACCTAGTGTCAAATCATTGGGGTCTTTATCTCCGTTCCATTTACTAGAGCCAAGAAATAAAATATTAAATATTTCACGGCGTTGATTTCCGCCACTCATCATGCAATACCTCCAGAATTCGGCGGAAAGTGTGGAACGGAGTGTGTTAATACTATGTTCCCTCTGCCTACTCTGCTGTGTGCGAGATCCAGCGTGAAGCTGATTTTTTTTTTAATTTAAATATTTCATTCCCTTAGGACAAACCCAAGACCGTCGCATTTACAGTCCCACGCTTGCGCCCCTGCGGCACGACGGACTTAATTTTATATTCAGTGGACTAAATTTAAATTTGTCATAAAGATATTTCTCTTCTACTTTTACAAAATACAATTTGAATAAGTCATCCGCAACACATACCTTTTTTATTTTTCATAAAATACTGAATGTTGTATTTTCACTGTTCTCAGTCAACTCTACAAAATATGAGAAAAATAAGAAGTTAACAAAATATATACAAAAGTAATAAAAATAAAAACATTCGCAACGAAAATGTATTATTAAACACCTTTAAGAAGATCGATGGCATCAGCGAGTCG
>DWGR01005019.1:0-10669 GCA_018247715.1 Heliconius burneyi
ATGGCTTCTTATTATAATGCGTATAATAATTTTTGATATTGTCTTTAATGTATGGATGTGTATTTTACAGAATCTAATCGACATTTTTTTTCCTTATATTTTTTCTATTGAAATTAAACATTAAATTGAAATCAAATCAGAAATACTATTCATAACTAATTCCTACATTGTATTAATAATTTTAAATGAGTAGTAGAGTGGTAGTCTGTATAATATTTTAGTTCAAATGACATATGTAATGTGTAAATAGTCAGTACTGGTGTGCACTTTAAATGGCATGTCGTCAAAGCTAAATCAAATATCTCAGCGTAACTAGCGCGACGGGTCGGACGGTCCGGTGAAACCGTAGCTACTGTGAAAGCCGCAACGCGACTTAATATCTTAGTTTTTGTTCTACATGGACGTATGTACGATCAACAAAAATCTCAACATCGACTCTGGAAAAATACTGTATTTTATTAAATATTTTTTCAGTTCAAATAACTTTTGTATGTTGTAAGGTAAGTAAATGTCTGAATTTTTCATTTCGCCTTTAGTTTTTCCAGACAAATTTCGCATTGAGTTACATGTTCGTTTGTAATTTCAATTTAAAATTGAATTTGAATGTGAAACCCCTAATACCTCAAACACATTACCTAATTCATAATGTCGTTCACACATAAACATATTATCATAAGTGAACCGAACATACGCACTCTATATTTATTCATTTATCGGATACAGAAATCAACGTAACGAAACAAAATATATCTGGAGACAGTCTATTGGAGCGTAGTACACAAGAGACTTTTGATAACGTTTTTGCTTTGTAAAACCGCTCTTCCATAAACTCAAAGTTTTCATCTCATCAAATTTGAAGTATGTTATAAAATGCTTTTATTGCTTTCAGAACATAAATTTTCAAATTCTATGAATTTTTATATTGATTGTGAGTTTGTTCGGGTACCTTAACAACCTTTGAGGTGGTGAGGTGGTTTTGGGTGTGAGTCACTGGTCAAGTACCTTTAGCTAAGATTTCTACTCAAGCCAAATCATTATTTGTTGAAAATGGCCTAATTAATTTTCGATTGGTATTTCAAAAGATTCAGGTAAAATCTACCTTTTTATTACAATCATTTATAAATTTTCTCATATATTAAATTAAATATGGTTGAAAGTTGTTTCACAAATTATAATGCTGATTGCTCCAATTCAGAATTTCCAACATCTTTATAATATTATATTTTGTTTATAATATATATTGGTAATTTTAAAATAAAATTATGTACTTTAATTTAAGTAGTGCGTTCATGTGACCAGTGTTTTTATTAAACAACTTTATTGCAATCTGTACCGAGATATAACTGTAAGGGCAGCTTAGGAAGACGATAGTGTGAATGACCTAAGAGATATCCAGCCCTAGACAAGTTTACGGAGGCAATCCACTTGATCCGTTATAGAATTAAACTGGTTGCATTCGAGGAATTGATAGATGATTAATAACATAAAAAATATAGCAAATATATAAATACACCTGAGATATGGATAGCTTTCTTAACGTATAGTTGTAAAATATTTGAATTTCATTGATTTAAACCATTTTGATTAATACTTGAGATTAACAATAATATAATGTAGGTAATCTATATTTAAAAGCACATTGAAGATTAAGAATAAATCCTATATATAAAATCAAATATGTTAGAAAAAAGTACCAATTTCATAACTGAGAAAATATATATATATATGTGTGTGTGTGTGTGTGTGTGTGTGTGTGTAGGTATATATTTCTTTTATTACACTGCACTACATTTAATAGAATTAATCGGTGTTAAAGCTTTTTTTTTCTAATTTATTTGTCCAATCGTTAAATTGGTTTGATAAATACAATAAGAAGATTTTGTAAATGAATATATCAGACAATCCTTTTGCAATCAATTTAACCAATAACTTATTGGATAATAGGGAAAGTGACCACATTTTACGTCCGCGAGAGAAATATTTATATCAAATTTCAATTTTCTGCGGTTATAATATATCCTACTATAAATATGTTTTCGCTATACTTTTACATATTTAATTATGGCTCACCGTATACAATTTTAAAATGGTAAGCCTAATTCGTGATAAGTCTTTAGTACTGTTAAAACTATTTCTGAATGCGTTCCAAATGACTCTTATAGGTCGAAGTAACTTGGTACGATGGGCAATAAGAACAGATGAAGAAACAGAAATCAATGAAGCTTCTGAAAGAAGGTTTGCTTAAAAAATATCAATAAAAGCCTTTTTCAATTTTAGAATCATCTACTGATTGGACTCACATGATGGACAGGTATGAAAAATAGCACAAAGGATATTTATTGACGTTTCGTCATCTTTGTCAGACATTTTCCTTTACTTTAGAAGTCTGAAGCATCTAATACTGGTAGAATTTTTTGTTCCAAGGGAAACAAATATGTTTATATGTAGTAACTTTCTAGAAATATCATCAATCTATACTTAAAACGTATTTCGAAGGCGAAATTAGAAGAATTAATTTGAATTTGTTTAGGTCGAGATAGGAGCTTGGACTTCGGAGCCCCTTAATCTTGCACTTGGGTCGTAACTCCAGGGCGTTACTAACCTCACTCACCTCATCCTGCAATGCGATGGGCACCGCACCTGTACTATGAATCCATGGAATTGATACATGAAAGCAAGAACAATAAATCAATAAATTGTATTGCAAATATTATATTTAAATTGAAAGTCATCACAAATATTATCTTGTACCTGCTATCGTCTATGATACATTTCGAAATCCTAAAGCTTTTGCTGAGTGGAGTTGAGTGGAGCTTGTTAAAAGTTTTGTATGACAGTAGATATATAAAAGTTAAACAAAACAAAATTCTCGGCTAACATTATTGTAAGATAGAACAGAGTATAAAATAAATAAGGTAAAATTTGAAATGCCATGGACTTTCTTGTTTAAAATAAAAATTTTTAGCTTATATAATTTTAATTTCTAATTGAGACTTTTCAGTAATTAATTCTTTTCTAAGTGTGCAATATCAAATTAAAAATGTTAAAAATATTTTAACGGGTATTTAATTTTTACTTAAAGTTATATTAATCAAAATTTCTCTTCTTTGTTATTACACGATATAATTCAGTCATAAGTTACTCTGATGATTTTGTGGCCCTAAATGTAAACTGCTCATCATTACAAAATCTAAATGCTACTTATGCAATATATATATACAAGCAATGCCTCCAGTAGTTGCTTATATAGTTAGATTATTTCCCACTCCGCTATAGTAATATAGTATATGCTATAGTATTTTTATACTCTATAAGGCTTTTAAGTAATGTAAAGAAATACAGGGACTTTATGCTGTCTTTGTTCGGTATTATAAAAACTTAATAAATTATCATTACTGCCTGTGTGATATAGCCTAGAGAATATTTGAATTACTTTTTTTTATTGTAAATAAAGATTTAAATTTCAATTCACCTTATTAAGCAACAATTTAATGAAAAAATTTAAAATATCAAGAGAATATTCTGTAATAATAATATTGTATATAGTGATTGACCGCCATTTTAATTTACTAAATAATTGCACACCGCAATGATACCTCTCGAATAATGTTTTCATATGGAAAATAGAAAAGCTATAGGGCTCACGGATGTATTTTGTTTTAAATCAATAAATGGGTCTTTTGTTTCGAAAATTTTTCATTTAACCTATGTACATATGTATGAAATTAACTAGCGCTAAAAGGATTTTTGTGATGAAAAACCTTGATTGAAAATAACCATCTTTCCGCATGAGCAAGGCGAATATTGCATTTGCGCTCGGATGATGTGTCGACTGCATTTTAAATAACTTAGCGGGCTTCGGTCTGACGGACGTTCTGTATTGATTTGGACTATTATCAGCTACTGCAGCCAGACCTTTTGTTTGAAGATGTATTTTTTCTAAATAATATTATTTGTGATCGACTTTCTTAATATTTCGTTTGTAATTATTAAATCAAGGTATCCATAGATATAGTGATCAGATCATTATAAGAAGATTCAAGAGCGAGACGAGTTGGAATGGCAATATAGCTGAAGGAGACCACAATTATGACGCCGTAAAGGAACACTAACATTCCATAACGCTCGGAATACAGCTACCCTTAAAATTGCCGTAATATCATAACGATATATTTATACATATGTAGCTATAATGAGAAAGTTAAACATAAGACAAATGGGTGGTTATTTTTTTAATTACTTTATTCTGGTAGACATATACAATGGACTGTACAGCACCCAGGGTGTATTTGGTAAACTATTTTTTATATATTTATTTCTTAGAGTAAATTAAATAATAACAGTGGAAATATTATTGATTTTTGAAACATTCTTTATCTTTATAATGAATGATATTAATAAGATTTTCATGCCTTCCAGGTCGTTTCTGGATAAAATATTAATAAACCACTGGTACACCCGATCAGCCGTGGAAGTGACAGTTTGTATCAACTTTGAAAGCATATATGTATTATACAGTATAGAAATTTAATTTCATATTGTAATTACGATTTGTGATAGAATTCAATTGCATTAAAAGCTTATAGATTGAAATGTAACGTCCACATCACTATTTTAATGAATATGTTCACCAAGTTGTTGATAAGCAGAGAATCAGGTCACGCTGATAGTCTGATAACCGTTTGAGTCCAGAATTTGTATAAAAGGTTCCAATTTCATTTCGTATTTTCCTCGCTTGTCGATCTGGCACGCATGAATAGGCCGCTCTTTCGTAGGTACGGACCCCATGTTCGCGCTTCACTAGCACAGCAGGACCGAATTTGTCCCCAACCCTCTACTACGTTAATACTCTTAATATATTTTTTACGTCAAAAATAACATTGTAAGATTTCTTCTATAATAAATCTCAAAGATAATTTATGCAAAATTGATGCGGTATTTGCCATATTATAATATTTATATACATTAGTCATGTCTTCATTGGAAGAAAATTAAAAATTACTTATTTTTTAATAGTTATAAGCTAAAAAATTAATCCATTTGTTTTATCGACAACGTGAAACAACACTATTTGAAATCAAATATTTTCTCATTCAGTTTTAGTCTATACACCCCAAAGTTTACCAAAATCCTAAAATTGACCGGTTAAAAAAACTAACAAACTGCAGCTTTTAGAGAGAAATTACAGCACTCACAAAATAAAGTGGATTTGGTCGCTTTCGATGTTTCATCTTTGTTGCGCGAAAATCCCTTTGTATTGGAGGAGATTTTTTTAATGGAAACAACAAATAGCTGCTTTAATGGAAATTTATTTTATTACTAAGGATTTAGCTATTCTTATTTATTACAACGTTTTCAATATTCTTCTTTTCGTTATTTACCAGTTTACGTGTGTACTCTGATTATGTCAGTTTTAGTATGTTACAATACGTATTGACGTATTCTATACTATGTGAACACAAAGATTAATTTGTGTCCAAAAGATATATGAATAAATTGATTGAAAAAATATATATATCATATATTTATAGTACTTACTTGTGTCATATTTAGTAATGAATTTTCTATTGAATCGCTTGTATCTAGTCTATTAATTTCTCAGACTATGTCTATGCCCTTAAAATCAACAAAATATTATTAAAGCCTATCATTGTAAATATGACAAAATTTAGACACTAACATAAAAGTTATCTATTGTGCTAAGGAAATTTATTAAATAAAAAAAGAAATAAATAAAGTATATATTTTATAAGCTTTTGAACTTGTGCTATAATAAACCAACTTTGATGAAATCCAGCATCACTTTAACTATTCTGTGAAATATAAGTTGCCATTTTTAACAAGCAGGAAGACACGAATTCTAACTTCTAAAAATATAAATAACTTTACCTTATTGTTTTAAGGAAATGAAGAGAATTTGGATGCTTTAAGACTCGCTTAACTTATGTATGAAATAAAAAAAAATATGTATAGAATTAGTTTTTTATTTAATCAATAGAGATCAAAAATACAATAATATTATATTTTATTTTACTTAAATGATAAAAAATTTTCAATTTTATTTCAGTTTAACTCATTTTTCACAGTTTATTCTAACACAGGTGAAAAGTGCGCGTGCCTATGTTTACGTGTCTCTGCATTAGCTGTTTTTGGCAACTAGCTTATCAAATTTGAATAAATAAAAATATATCAAACATATAGCTGTAAGGCGAAGATAATACATAGATATAAAATATTTTGTTAAATACATTTAGAAACAAACTGCTTTGATACCATTTGACGATTCTTCAATGATTCTCAAGTTTCGTGTATCAGTTACACTGTATCTCGCATATAGCGGACTAAAGAAAGAGAATTTAGAGTTATGACACTTCTTAATCCGCTTTATGCAAGAAATTGAGATATTGACAATAAACTCAACATCGTGCTTTATTTTCCTAAAGTCGGTAAATAAAAACAATTAATTCTTTCGACTAGGAATCGAATCCGCAATCATTGAGTGAACAGTCAAACGCTGTCACATAGCACCACGATGACCCCAAACGCCTTAAATAATGACAAGATGTATATCGCTATATCTTATATTTAGTAATATGAATGACTATTCACATTATATGCATTAAAATTTTTAAGAACATTACAACCGTTATGTTTAAAATCATATGTTAAATCTATACATTTATTACTTAGAATATAGTTTTACTTTATTTAATTAGAAATCACTACAATATTAAGCATCAAACTGCAGCAAAACAATTATATAGGTAACACAAACATTAATAAATCCCATTATAAGGTTGAGATCGATGGGTAAGATCCGCCATATTGTGTACTTAGGTGGGCGACTTTCCACATAGTCCATTGTGAGAAGGAGCTCCGTACGCAAGTCTTTATCTGATGAATAAAGGAGATCAATTAGATGAGTAGAAGATGTAGATATTTATAAAAGGTTGGTATTAGAAGAATATTTAACCCCACATTGCTGAAATTGCCTCCAGAAAATATGAGTATTTTTCCTATCCTGATTATTTGAGACTTAAAAATATTACAAATGCTTAGGGTACTTACTATCTAGTACGTTGATGCTACGTAACTGTGCACTACATTATTTTTTTAAAAATAAAATGCTTATTTTAAAATAATGTATTTATTATTTAACACAGTAGTTATACCCATAGCATATCGTGAAAAAGATTTTTTTGAATAATAAAGAATCTAGTGCTAACGATAATAAAACGAATATTTTCCACTTTCCAGCAGTGTAAGTTCCAGCTTGCTAGGCGTTGTCAACACCTCGCGTTGTTGTATCATAAAACTTAACTTAAAAATACTTACTGTTGCATAAAAGAAGTTCATCAACTAATAATTCATTTATTTTGTCGTACTCATAAAGCACCATTTCCGCAAATACTAGGGCGCAAGACATCAACAACGTGCCCAGAATGGCTTCACAGAAATATGCTAGTTGATTTTGTTGAAATCCCTTTAAATTTTATTATTTAATTACTATTACATTACTTAAAATATGAATTTAACGTCAAAATAGTTTAGAAACTGTACCAGGCTAATGAAATCTTTAATATTGTAGTATATTATAAAAATTATTTTAAATATATTGAAGAGTAATCCAGAGAATAACTGAAAAGAAAATAAAAATAATTCTATTTAAAGCATTTATTTTTTTCATATATTTTTAACACTTCATCGTAAGGGTCATAAGTACCCATGTGATGAGCGTATAATTTTACATCGACTTATACAACTTTGCTGCTCTACTCAGTAGCTGGAGCTATTTAGTTTTAAGCTTAAAAACGTATATATGTACGTGGAACCCGTTATATAACGGGAACTGAGTTCCCGCTTAGTGGCCGCGTTAAGAACTACAAGAAATACAAAGTAAAAAAGGTAAATCAATATACCCATGTCTGTAGTCCATGTAATTACGACATTTTATCAAATCGCTCATTTAATAATTTATTTATATTATTATAGATTTTTTACATTCTTGCATTATTTTGTGACTGCATAATTTTGTAGCTTTGAAATGTTCTTGTGAAAAACTTTTTTTTATTCTTTCAATAGTATGTAGTAACGGACCACGCAGAATACATTTTCATCTCACCAGCACAAAATACCTTATTGTGACTTATTTATAACAGATAAATATACGGTGTAGCGGATGTTTTAAAATAAAGTTAATGAAATTGAATGTTTTTGTAGTACAAGGTACTAACGTGTACTTAATTATTTCAGCGCACGCAGTAAAAGTAATACGACGCCATTCCTAATTATTGTTATTTCTTTATTTATGGTTAACTAAGAAATAAATCGTAATTTTAAATGACTTAAAGCACTCCTGAGGAATATAGCTTACATACAGAATTAAAAATAAAGTAAATCCGACCAGTACATTCAGAGACCTTAGCTTATAAATAAACAAACAAATTCTTCCTTTTTATTATATTAGTATCTTAGTAGATTTATAAAAGTTCGCAAAAAGAAAATAAAAGTTAATAATTATTAAATCCAATTTACGGTTTGCTAAATGATAAAAAAACTGATTTTTAAGATTTTTTTTCAAAGCCTCATAGTATTTTTAGTAAATATTAATACTGTACTAGTGGCAAATTGATGTAAGAAAACAAAAAATATTCAAATATACTAAAACATTTGTATTACCAATCTGGGTAATAATGACCCAGTCCCCCACGTCCATGTAAAAACTTTCCACCCCCATGACGCCGGGTTAAGATAGAATGATAAAAAACAATACGTTCTGGATATTCTCAGAAGAATAAATATATATAATATGATCTGATTAGATGTGGCATTGGTATCTGACACGTTAAGCAATCTAGTTAATGTGCTTATATGGCTAAGAGTATTTATGTTTGAATCACTTGTAGGTACCATTATTCGTACTCCTGGGATAGCAGCATCAACGCTGTCCAATAGCGTTTTGTACACATTTATAAACTTCTTTATAGTGCGTAATTTATCTTCGATATTTAAATGTTTGTCGTTTAATTTCATAACTATGTTTTCTCTTATAAACTTAAGCCTCATGTGAAATAAATCAAAAATCATGTTACTGCTTAAGTAACTCAAGTAATTGGTCGTATTTATGAAATATAGAATAACAAATATAACGAATGCATGTGATTCATATTTAAAAGCATAAATCGATATAATTTTTAAAATTAAAATAAAAAGAAAAGTATAAGTACTTGCTGAAAACTTGTTTTTACTAGAGTTAAATTTTATAATTTTATCAATGATTGAGATATCTGAATGTAAATTGATAACATGTTTTTCTTTATACAGTAAAGAAAACAATATATTAGTACACATTCTCAACCAACTAGTGATAGTTAAATCAGCGAAATAATCGGGAAAAAAATATAAGTAAACAACTAAAATAATGACATTGTACAATATGCAATATAACTTTGCAAGGAGGCGTATTATTTTAGACGAACTACAGTCCGAATATAGTCCAAAAACCAATTTAAATATAAGTAACTTTTTTAAAGTAAATATCTTTTTTAGTACCATAACTGTATTAACAACCCTCCGATACAAATAACACTAAAAGTTCCACACATACCTTCATTTAATATTTACTTGATGGAATATTGTATGGTATACGAGTATAATGATGACTGACAATATACGAGTATTATTATGTGTATTTGAAACTTAAAGAGATTACTATTTAGGGTTCAATTGCCAAATGAAAATAGGGTTTTATGCCTTCTTTTATAATAAACTAGTGGCCTGCCAGCGGCTCCGCCCGCTTGAACTACATGACTATTCATTTAATAAGCAGAATTGACTGACAGTCAAATGTGTTGATATCAATGACTAATTTAATTTACTCTTTCAGAAACAGCCTTAAATGTCAAATTATTGATTTGTAAAATAACTATAATGATTGCAAATTACAAGAAATATCCACAATATCTGAACCAAATCCAAAATAATTAATTGAATATCGAATCGAAAATATTTAATTGAGAACCTCCTCCCTGTTTTCAAAGTCGGTCAAAAATACAGATTTATCACAAACAAATACAGATTTATTAATATAAGTATAGATATGGATTGCTTTATATTTGCAGGCAAACTCATGCCTTGAGTTAATTCAAAATTTGTGAAACAAACTTATGATGTTAAGTTGAGTTAAAACAAAGAAATTGGTGAAAGCTTGAAGAAAATCGGTTCAGTTCTTTTATTAGCGTGATCATACATACGGACAGATAGACAAGACAAGAAACAAGACAAGACATTCAAAAATGTGATTCTGTTTTAAATATCGATAAGATAAGAGATATGAGTTCTGCCACTCAACACGCAATGTCTCCAGCATTCGGCAGAAAGTGGGGAACGGAGTGTCTTAACGTTTGGTTCCCCCTGCCTACCCTGCTGTGTGCGGGATACAGCGTGAAACTAATTTATTTGTTTTTAAAGTATGCTATTTCTGGCAATTCACAAAGTATGAAAATACATTTTATAGTTATTTGAATGGGTTAAATTTTAGTAGTATCGCTTCTTGCATTTCGACATTTGCGAAATAGCGAGACAGCTATGGATGCCTTATTTTGGCAGTTCTGCATTCATAACGAATAAGGAGCTTACTCCAAACATTTTGATAAATACCTGTTAAGTA
>DWGR01005020.1:0-10669 GCA_018247715.1 Heliconius burneyi
AAGCGCGTTGTTATGGCGACTACCAGCTCGCCCTGATTGGTTACGTAACCCCTATCGTGACCCCGTGCATATTTTGATTGTATTAGCCCCAGCCCCCTATATTTTCATGATAACATTTAGAAAAGTTCGTACGGAAACCTGAAATTGGGTTAGGTTTTATTGCTTCGCGTGTACGTATCGTCCGGTGGGGTCCTGGATGTCATCACATATGATGTATCTTTTTTAGTGAAATAGCTGAAATATTTTTTTGTTGGCTGAAAAATGAAAACGTTTTGAAAAAATAGATAATTTATTATTATCTGTAGTATTGAACTCAAATTAAAAACTTTTAATAAATATATTATATTTATACTTAAATTATGTAAAAAAATTACATCAAGTTTATTGTGCGGAACAGTAGTGTCTTAACTCTAGATACCTAGGTTCCTTCTATCTCTACCCTTTTGTATTCGTTATACAGCATGAAGCCTTAAAAAATAATATTTCTCGTACATTCATTACCAATATATTTTAAAAAATTAAAACCTAACCTAATTACATCACTGACACAATTTACAAAGTAAACTATCAAATGCTCACAAAGTAAGTTACGTAAAACGAAATACACTCAAGTGTACCAACACTACAACAAAATGAACTCTAATTATGAAAGCCTTCTACAATTAGACGAACGAAAATTCGACCGTTGCCAGAATTATGAGGTTTAATTAACAAACAAACTGGTACTAAATGTAAATTTGAATAGTATTTTTTAATAAATATTTTACTTTTTGATTTTTATATCACATGATAATAAAAACAAATAAATATTTTTTATCCTTTATAAGAAAATCAATTAAGTTAGTTTTAGGACTCGTCCATTGGTAGGGCAAACTTATTGTAGGATTATAAGTAATGTAAAAGGGAAATACAATATATAAAAGAGGACAAATTTAAAATAATTTGTATGTAATATAAGTTTATAATTATTTTTTTTCATAAAATGTTACTTTTTTGATGTTTTTCGTTTATTTCAATCAAAAATTCTCACTTCGTGCCAAATTTCATAACTGTAGGTCTACGGGAAGTATCCTATAGGTTATTGTTATGCGGCAAATTTTATATATAACGCAGCAAAATCGATGGAAGAATCTTCGTATTTATTCCTTTTATTTATAGGCTTGATATTTTCTTTTTTTTTATATTTCAGCTTGATACTTCAACGCGGTTTTAAGATAAATAGTCGAGACAGACGGACAGTCGTATCGTTTTTTCCTTGAGTTTTCCTATTGTTTGAGGTACGAAAAAAAAAATTCAATGATTCCGTTTTGCACTTTCTACCGATTAAAAAAATACTAAAAGCAAACCTCAACGCTGCACAATTTTTAAAATTAAACCAACATTTTAAAATAAAATGTATTAAATATTTATAGAATAATTACATAATAGCATCCTTCCTGTTTCTACTCCTTGACCTAAAACGTTATACAAAGTTAAAAAAAATCCAAATAAAGTAATAAAAATTATATTCTTGATAACATTGTGATAACCTCGTGATGTGCTATCTGAATAAAAAATATGAAATACAAATGTTAATTCTACATAACGCTTCGAATTATAATTCTTTAACTGTATTACGTACATACAAATATAAGGAGAGGGAACCTAGAGTTAAGACACTGCGTTCTCCGCTTTCTCCTCAACCTTCAGGACATTTCGTGTTGAGTGATAGAACTCATTTTTTTGCAATAATTTAGCAGGGTAGAGAGAGTACTCTTCTTAGTGTCAAGATATCTATGGTGCCTAACCGAAATCGAGAAAAATTCCGGTGCGATTTGTCTTGTTTAAGGGGAGAGACAAAAATAATTTATCCTCTCGAGTGAAAATTGAACTTGGAACCGTCCTGTCGTGTTGTCGTCATGGCTTAAGTGATGGTCTAGGGTTTGAAACACACTCTAGGGAGTGAAATATTTAATATTTATTAATTTCCTCGCATCGGTAACTAGGGAAAACTCTGCGTTGAGTTCCGCCACGTAATGTATTTAGAATTCGGTAAAAAGTGGGGAACGGAGTGTCTTAACACTAGATTCCCATGCTCCCGCTGCCTACCCTGCTATGTAGGGGTACAACTTGAAGCTAAAAAAAGTAGAGAGATTCGAATCTGCACCTTATAGACGCTGTAACGTATTGCTAAGTGATAGAGCTTTGGACGGGTTCCAAGCGCGCTTCATTAACTTTTTTACGTTTTTTAAAGAAGGGAACATTTGGGACCCAATTGAATGCCATAGTTATAAGTTCATTCGAAGAGTCTGTTATATTCAGCAAATATTTTTACATGCATTGCTATATACCAACGACAACAAAAATGAACAAAATATGATTACTATTTAATTAGAGGAAATAACCTAATTAAGGAACAAAAAAGCTTTAATTTTGTAAAAGAATAAGTTTTTCAATCAAGAGACACTCGTAGTTCATTAATTGGGAAACTTATCTCTGTCATTGGCGTCAGTGCCCCACTTCCTAAAGTTTTCTATTTTTCCTTTTTCTTACGCTACGGTTGGTTCTTACATACCTGTTCCGCCTCGTCCACAACCTCTCGTAACAACCGGCACGGCCACCTCTTCATACATGCACTCCGGGCGTCTTCATGCTTTTTACGTGTCCTTCCATCTATATCATTGATACTGACTTTCGAAGGTTAACGGGGTTCCCATACCTCTTACCACTTACTTTACTTCATAAATCTAAAGCTCTAGCTACAATTCAAATTATAAGATTGTTTATTTCACGGTTTATCCCTAATAAAACTTTGTATCAAGGCACTAAAAAACAGCTTCAGTGTTTATTTTGCATAACAGCATAGGTAGAGGATGTCGTGGCGCAGCAGCACAATGGTGTGACTGTAATGCGACGGTTGTGGGTTCGTTCCCCACTCGAGGAAGTGAAATATTTATTTACGTTTATGTTTCCATTTCTTTGCCCTGGTGTCGAAGTCTAGCGCGGCGTTAAGTTCTGCCTTAACTCAACATGTAAAGCCTCCGAAATTCGGCAGAAAATGGGGAACGGAATATCTTAACACTGGGTTCCCTCTGCCTACCCTGCTATGTGCGGGGAGAGTCTGAAGTTGATGCATTAAAAACTAAGTTTCGGAACTCACACGTTCTTCTTTAATTAATTTAGAGCAGATGAAACAAGAGTGAGTGGTAAGAGAGTGAGGGAGAAGATCTCGGTTGAATTTCGAGAATACAGTATCGATGATACTGAAGGAAGGATTCTAAATGTATGAAGAGGTTGATAGCAGTGGACGAGGCGAAAGAGCCCATTCTCTATGGATAAGCGTGAAGCCAGAAAAAAAAACAATTTTAAGCATATTAGTAGTGAAAACGTAACAAACAAATAAATTAATGATTGTGTTAATAACTTTAATGAGGAAGTGTGAATTATGCAAATAATGTGAACTACATTTTAAACTGCTGTAATTAGCGCTATAAATAGTTATTATACAAAAACAAATGTATGGGATGAGTTTAAATATTTTATATATATAAGCGTAGATCCGCAAAGGAAACGTCGCGTCGCATTAGGACAGATCGTGATGATGGTGGGTTTGATGCCAACACGGGGAAATGGGTTATATTTCAATTATTTTAACCCCCGTGGTTAAATCGCTGTGTTGGTTTCAGCAATAAATCACGCAAAGTCTCAAAAATTAGGTGGAAATTAAGAATTTACACTGTACACTCACACTGTCTCGAAAATAGAGTAGTGCATGGAGAACGTTTTAACAATAGGTTTTCTCCAAGCTACCTCTTCAACCTACCTGTTATGTAATACAATATTCAACCTACCCGCTATGTAATGATGTTAAGCTAAAACAAAATTGATTGAAATTGATTCAATTAACTAGCCTGATCCTTTCCCATATAAATTAATATAACGTTCATACTAGTATATTGCTATGGGAGATATCATTTATCTTGAAAGTAAAGGAAACACCGCATTGCATCTTGGCTGCGTCTCCTAAATTGTTCCAGTGTGTGTGCACACACATACATACGTACATACATGTATCTACAGGATATTCTCAACATTGCGCCAAGAATTTATTTACAGTAAATTGTACGTCCTTGTAAATGTAGTGCTGGGTTTTAGTGTTCCAGTTTATTATTATTTTCCAGCTTATGATATTATTTTTATTTTCTAAGTTCGCGCTGTATCCCGAATAATATGACAGGGTAAGCAGAGGGAACCTGAGACACTTCGTTCGCTATTTGTGCGTAATTTTCGAGACATTGTGTGCTAAATGAGCTTCATTTTCTTACTAAAACGAAGAAATAAGAATAATTCCCTCAAGGAGGAGTCAAACCCATAATCGTTGCATTTACTATTAAAAATACACTTAGAACTATTTTACATATGCAAAGAGGGCTGCAAGAAAACGCCAGCGTATTACAGCATGGTAAGCAGAGGGAACCTTGTGTTAAGACACTCTGTCGAATTCTGGAGGCACTGCGTGTTGAGTGGCGAAACTCAAAGCCACGCTTTGCCTCGACACCAGAGCGAAGAAATGGAAATATAAGTTTAAGTAAATATTCATTTCATCGAGTGGGGATCGAACCCACATCCAGTCATGCTTACAGTCACACCTTTGTGCCCCTGCGCCACGACTGCCCCCAATATGAAGGGAAGAAATACATAAAACATGTATGTGCATATTAAGAAAGATTAATATTTTTGTCATTAACTAATGTCAGAAATTCAAAAAATCGGAAGCATACAAAGTAAAAAATGATACAAACAACCCTGACAATGCTTAATTATAACAAACAATTACCTTTATCTATTATATATATACCAAAAGTCAACATTCACACAAAGAAGAAAATCTAGGTTCCATTAGGGCTTCAGGACACCACCTTAGCACTAAGTGACAAAACTATTTGTAACTGTCATGAAGCTAATGAATGTATTCCACAATAAGCATTCTAGGTAGTAGTTTTTACCACAAAATATTTATGATGAATGGAAATCCATCTTTTTTTATCTATCTTTAATATGTAGATTTGTTATTATAGGCCAGTCGTGTCACAGGGGCATAGGTGTGGCTGTAAACACGATTAGTTGTTAGATCGATGCTTATTTGAGGATATTAAATATTTATTTAAATTGTATCTAAATATTATTCTTTCTTCGCTCTGATATCGAGGCATTCAATTCCGTCACTCAACACACAGTACATTCAGAATTTGATGTAAAATGGGGAACGGAACGCTCTGCTTAACCTGCTGTGCGGGATTCAACGTGAAACTGATTTTTTGACATTTTGTGCATAGATTTTATTGCAACTACTAGGAGGTCATCGTGGTATAGGCTCTAGTCTAACTATAACGGTAGCGTCCTTGATTTCCTCTCCGAGAAACTAAATTATTTTCGTTTTCCCGTGCTGGAAAAACATACCACAAACATATAACTTACGAATGGATAAAGGTATATTATTACTCTACTATGGGGTAGAGGGTACAAGAAACCCTTTGCTACCCTGTACATAAAACTTAAGAATTCCACGCTACCAATAACTATGAACATATATGTAAGCCATAAAGTACCCTTGAAGGTTATTTGTATGATTATGTATTACGTTTTTTTATGATTATGTAAATTATTCTTGCCCTTTTGTAGAAATCTGCTTGACATGATCTTGTTGATATATCCTGAATATTGTGCGAGAAGGTTGTGTGTTAGATTTCCATGGAAATTCTTGTTCCAATTTTCTTACGATCTCCAATATCCAAAAAAAATTGGAAATAACAATAACAATAATTTATGTATAGTTACGTTTACTTTGAATTTCATGGATATCTTCAACAGAAACCGAACAAATCAACTTTGAAGTTAATGGTTGAAACCCTACCTCCTCCCTTCTTATTTAACTCCCGTCTTCTTTTTTAGATAAAAAGCAATACAATCGTGGACAACGATGTATTTGAAGCCAGTGTAGATATTATACGCTTATCCTGTTAGACGCTTCGCATAAAACGTCTCAAAAGTGTGAATCTCACAGAACGAAACCTTACAAATACAAAAAATATTTTTTTTTTAGTTTTTTTCGAATCATCATTATCAAGGCAAAGCGCGATGTTGAGTTGCTTCCAGATATCGAAGCAGAGTAGGCAGAGGGAACCTACTATTAAAACACTTCTTAACACTAGGTTCCAACAAAAATACTTAAAATAATAACTACGGAACCATTGCAATAAAAATACACCTCGCACTTGGACTTTAAAGCCGTCATCGTCATGACATTTTAAAGTAATTTTCAACAGGAATCAGATTTTACTTTGTTGGGCAGTGAGTGACTGCTCCGGCGTTATTGGTAGCGACATTTATGAAAATTTTACCACTAAGTAATGGCTACAAGTGTATAATACAATAAAGTATTATTAAATATGTTGAAACCCTCGTGACGTAGTCGCACAGACGTGTCACTGTGAACGTGACGGTTGTAAGTTCAACTTCCACTCAGGGTAGTGAATATTTTAATATTTACTTTTTCTCGCTTTGTCAACATGAATGCCTCAATGCCTCGAAACTTCAGAAAGTGGCGAATGGAAGTGTCTTAATGAGAACGGAGTGTCGTAACAGCAGGTTCCCTCTGCCTATCCTGCTATGTGCGCGATACAGTGTGAAGCTAAAAAAAAGGAGAAAGGAATTAATAAACGAAATAAGACGGTGTTTCCCAATAGAAATGCCTCTGTTTGGTAAAAAAGTGGAGAATTGAGTCATTAGTCACTACGATGTCCCCACTGGACGAATAAGCTGTAGAAAATGTGATAATATAAACTAGTAGATCGCTTGAAGATTAATAAAAGGCATACAACGTAAGTACATACTAGCACGTTTGCACAGCCCGTAATCTCGTTCTAAGAGATTTAAAAAGTTCTAGAGATAAAGCTGAGTGAACAAACGAAGCAAATAATTTGTTATATAATACATTTTTGATTTTTAAAATGTTTATAAAATATATTAAAAAAATTTTGAGGCCGTCGTGGTGCAGCGGCACAGGGGTGTGACGTGTGTGTTCGATCCCCACTCGAGGAAGTAAAACATTTATTAACGTTTATATTTTCATTTTCTCGCTCTAATGTCGAGGCAAAGCACGGCGTTGAGTTCTGCCACACAACACGCAATGCCTACCCAGCTTTACGCTGTATCCTGCACTACAGCTGATTTTTATATTTTTTGTTTTTAAAATATTAGAGTTACATAACGATATGTAAGAGAGACCATCGTGCTATAGCTCGGCGTTATGTTCCACTGCTTAACACGCTGCCTATTGACACTAACGGGATTCAGCTTGATGCTAAAAAAAATGATAATTTATTTAGTGCGGGATACAGCGTGAAACTATAAGCATTTACACTAAAACAATAACACTATCTAACTACCAATTACACAGTAAGCGATCCAACAAGCGTGTGTGGAACCTAATCAGCCGTGAAACGATGCTATTCGGATTTACATTACATACTACGTATATATAAAGGCGATTAGTTCCCAATGTAATGTAATGTAAAGTCTATGTATGCAATACTTGTATAGTAATATTAGCTTCACGCTTTATCCCGCACATAGCGGGGTAGGCAGAGGGAACCTGGGAACCTAGTGTTAAAACACTCCATTAGCATTAAAACTCTTTCGTACCCCACTTTCCACTGAATTTCGAAGGAATTAAATTCCGTGTTGAGTGGCAGAACTCACTGCGGCTTGTCACGTTATCAGAGCGAGGAAATGAAAATATTAAATATTTAAATACCTCGGTATTTCTGGGAATCGAACTCACAACCTATTTCATTTACAGTCGCACTCTTGTGTCCGTGCGTCACGGCTGGCCTCTACAATTAAATTATGTTATATAAGAGACTAGTTTTAAATAAATAATTACAAAAACCTAGAATATGACAATATTTTTCAGATTTATCAGTTGTAAGACAATTGTCAGTGTGACGGTATTTTACAGAAAATAAAATAATAATACCCACATAATTATTTATAAAAGGTGCGGGAACGGCTGTAAAAAGTGACGTTTTTGATGAATTGAGTCAGTACGTCGTTAGTCTGCTTCCCGGAAGGTGTAAATCTAAGACAGTGTTTAAGTATTTAAAATCAATGTCAGTGCTGAAACTATGCGGTAAAAATCATGCAAAAGTGTAAAGTGTGCGGTGTAAAGTTTACAAATCGTGTAAAATGTGAAAAAAAACAATAAATTGTGGTTATTAAGTGCTATCTTATACTTTTCTCCTGACATGTTAACACAGTGTACGTAAATTTTTAGAGGCCAATGCCTGATTTTTAGAGGCCAATGTCCGATTTTTAGAGAATAAGGTACTAAAATTATATATTGACTATTATTGAAACAAAAACATCGAACTCCCTACCAGAACGATACAATGTCGAATGCACCGTCTCACCTTGGCTTACATTTGTCCGTAATTCGTACCAAAAGCTTTATATAGAGTTTTCAAGCGTACTAGAGTCTGTAGAACAAGTTTTTTAGAGAAATAGGCCACCACATTACCCACTAAAACAGTGCCCTTAGCCGTGTCGTTAGTAGTTTTTCAAATGTTTTTTGTTATTTATACTAAAGTTGAATACGTTTTAGGTAAATGTCGGTTTAATTAGAGTTGTAGTACACGTGCTGCTTTCATGGAATTGAAAAGCAGAGATATCATTTTTTTAGTTGCCTGTATACCGCAAACAGCAGGGAAGGTAGGGGGAACCTAGAATTAAGACATTCCGTTCCTTATTTTACGCCGAATTCTGGAGGCGTTGCATGTTGAGTGACAGAACTTAACACCGCGCTTTGCCTCGATACCAGAGTGAAGAAATGAAATAGATAGGGATCGAACCAACAAACTGTCACGCTTACCGTCATACTTATATCATTTATATTTAGCGTGACATTGGAGATCCCTTTGTCTAGCTAATGATTATGAATAGCAATGACGTCGTATCATTATTCTTATTACATTCAATCACGCAAAGAGAACCTTATATTAGAGATTTTGAGGTGCAGTGGGCCAGCATTGAAGTGCAAACATGACGCTTGTAGATTCGATTCTCGATTGGAAATATGATTATATATAAATTATTTTCATTTCTCTGCTCAGGGTGTCCGGGTGTCGTGTCAGGGTGTCGGGTTCCGCCACTCAATATCTCGAAAATTGGGAGGAAAATGAGAAACACGTATCATAGTGATAATTTCTGGCTACCCTGCTAACTGGAAGACAGCCTGAAACTGTTTATTAACCATATTTTTGCCTCAAATCTCCTTTAAACTATTGGATACAAATAAGATTTAATACAAATTTATTCTAAGTAATGAAGATCTGTGTTAGCTATGACACTACGTACAGAATTCGGAAAATGGGGAACGAAGTGTCTCAACACTAAATTACCAGATCCCTATGGCCTGCTACATGCGTGATAGCGAAAACAAAAAGATCTACCTATCACGAATCTCAAAGACTCATATTAGTTAGTAACATAGTTTACTAACTTTAGCTTGCAAATTATCAGCCAAAACCGACCAGGCACGCTCGACCCTCATTAAAATGTGTCCGAACAGAGAGAGAACTTGCATAAATTCAACACTCGCCATTTGGACCATGTTATTGAAACTGCAGTTTGGCGTCGATCCAGATAGAAAAACATAAGGGCTGTTATCAGTTTTGTATTTGTATGTACTTTTCATTATATCTAGTAAACATTACTAAAGTAATAGTATAGTAAATAGGCAAGATAATAGATAAGATAAGATAACAATTTAAGGTCTTTTTTTATTTTATGTTGTGCGGTGTCTCGTATTTTGCACATAATAATATTTATGGGTAGGCAGAGGAAATCTGGAAATGTAGTGTTATGACATTACACAACAACAGGACATTTCCATTTACCCACTTTCGATTGAATTCTTGAGTGGTGGTGGACTTAACGTCGCGGCTTGCGTCGTCACCAGAGTGAGGAAATAAAAAATATTTAACTCCCCATATCTTGTATAATAATTATTATTTTTTATAATATTTTTAAATATCTAAGAAAGAATCCAGCACCATTCCATTCGCCTTACTTCCCAAGTTAAGGCGTTTTTTTGTTGAACCTAACGCTATACTTGTATAGGGATAAACCGGTATACAAAAAGCTTTTTGAACCTACAGTAATCGTTTTCAGACGACTTCATTCCAACTGTGCCACTAGTTATAGCATTTTCTAAAAATAAGCATTTTATATAATCATTGATTTCTTTAATTAAAAACAAAAGCTTCACGCTATATCCCATACACATCAGGGTAGGCCGAGGGAACCTAGTGTTCAGACATTCCCTTCCCCACTTTCTGCCGAATTCTGGAGGCATTGCGTGTTGAGTGGCAGAACTCAACGCCGCGCCTTTGCCTCGACACCGAAGCGGAGAAATGGAAATAAAAGTGTAAATAATTATTTCACTTCCTCGAGTGGGGATCGAACCCACAACCCGCGTTATAGTCACATCCTTGTGCCGCTGCACCACGACGGCCTCACTTTCTTTAATTACTTATTCCATTTCCAATATTATACAAATGCCACTCTTTTGTCAAAGGTCTATCATTATATGGATTTCCATTCTGAATTGGATCTAACTGGCATTGTAAAG
>DWGR01005021.1:0-10669 GCA_018247715.1 Heliconius burneyi
AAGTGGGGAACGGAGTGCCTTAACACTAGGTTCCCTCTATTTACTCTTTTATGTGCGGGATCCCGCGTGAAACGTGATTTTTTTATAATCATATCGCGTACAATAAAACTGTAGACTTAAGCTTAAGTAGTAAGTCGTAGGAAATTGCGGCACATATTGCTGTGAGAGGCCTTAGATACTCGTATGTCTACCATAATACTGGACCGAATATCGATGACATATATCAGTCAATAAATTTTATTAGATATAAATATAATATAAGTATTTTGTTTATATTTCAGAACTAGGACATATAAGGCTTTTGTTTTTATAAGGCCTTCATAAGGCTTTTGTTTTTATGACATTCCGTTCCCCACTTTCTGCGGAATTCTGGAAGCATTGCGTATTGAGTAACAGAAGTTAACGCCGTGCATTGCCTCGACACCAGAGCGAAGAAAATGTAAATATAAACGTAAATAAATATTTCACTTCCTCGAATGGGGATCGAACCCACAACCGTCTCGTTATAGGCATATCATTGTGCCGCTGCGCCATAAATCGACCTCTTAAATTAAACTTGCATTTACAAATAATTACAAAACGCAATCAAAGCAGCGATAAACAGCTAGTATTACCATACAACTACTAACTTTAGATTGAAAATACTCATCCTAACGAATCTAGCAACGTAAAAGACTGGAAACCTGTTACCGTGTAATTTTAGGTCTTTCAACGAGCTACGAACGGCTTCAGAAAATGAACTGAAAGGTGCAAGGCGTACCGTCTGCGGCTCAAAAAGACTCTATAAAGGACCTAGAGTTCGAAAACTAAATTTATCCTTTATTTCTATATAGATAGAGTTTAAATTTGTATCTCTAGTGGTTATATTGTCAGCTCAGACTTACATAGAAGTAATATCTAATAAATAATTTATTTCTTATCCAACGTAGCTCTTGTTAATAGATGCTTTAAGCTGTTTTAAACAACTAAAGCATGCACCTGCTATTTTAAATGACAAGGTGATTGAATATTAATATTTATAGCAAGCATATTGTTTTTTTTAATATCATGTTGAGTGTATAGTAGGGTAGGGTAGGGTAGAGAGAGATCCTAGTGCTATGTCACCCCGTTTTCCATTTTTCGTCGAATTCTGAAGGCATTGTGTGATGTGTGGCGGTGAAGTGAAGCGAAAGTGAAGAAAATGAAAAAATAATGTTTTTTATTTCGTCGAGTAGGATTCGAACCCAAAACATGCTGCGTCACGTTACTGTCATTTGTTATTTGATAGGCTACTTCAAAGTTTCTGTTGGTTTTACCTTGTTAGGCAGAAAAATAACATTTACGTTGTTATGGCAACGCGTTTTTTACGTTCAATTGGTATTCTTGCATTTTTTAATGTGCTTGAGAAAAAAAAATCAAAATATTTAGTTTACAGAGGTAGAGTTAGCTCTACAAGAGTTTGCTAACCACGTAATTATTATACCTATTGGAAAGTATTATAAATAATACTAGAGGCCTGCTAGCGGCTTCGCCCGCTGGAACTACATGATAATTCATTTAATAAACAGAATTGGCTGACAGTCATATGTGTTGGTGTCAATGACTAATTTAATTTACTCGTTTAGAAACAGCCTTCAATGTTAAATTATTGATTTGAGTAAGGATTTATAATATTCTTTGTAAAATATCTGTAATGATTGCATATTACAAAAAATAAAATTTGTATCTGTAATAATATTCAGTAATTTTATAAAACGCAGTTTCACACTTTTCCCGTGACATTAGAGGGAACCTAGTGTTAATATATTTCGGCCCCCACTTTCTTTTTGTCACATTTTCGATCATTGATCGAATTCAACGTTACGTTAATTTCTCCCCACGAGTAGGGATCGAACCCACAACAGTCACTGCACAACAATGGCCTCATCAATAGCTAAATCTTAAACAACAAGACACGAACGACCCCTGTTCTGTACAACACAGCATCCCGACGTCATCTCAATCAAAATCAGAGCGTCTGCAGAAAAAAACATAGTTTTCCAAAACGTCACACAAAGCCCTGAAAAAGGATCTGAACAAGGGACTTCATTAGTCCGGAGGCAAAGGAACGAAAAACAGATAAAATTTTGCAAAAAACAAAAACAAGTGAAAATAAACTTAATTGTTTGTACCCAAGGTTTATTTCACATTGTTGGGCCGATACCAGAATTTACACTTGTGGTTTTATTTGCGCTTGTTTTTTTTTTATGGAAAAAGCATGGCAAACGAGCGTACTGGTCACCTGATAGTAAGTGATCACCGCCGCTCACGACACCGCGTAATACCAGAGGAGCTACTGGTGCGTTGCCAGCTTTTGAGGTGGTTGGGCGCCGGAGCCCGGCATTACCTAATGCGAACCGCAGTGGCATAAAGCCACTACTTCACGCCGGTTTTAAATGCCGGGGGTGGTAATGATCTGGTCGAGTCTGCCCATGCGTGTCGCCATTGCTGGCAACGTGACTCTCCCACTCGTACTTTAGCCGCCTCTTACGACACCACCAGTACCAGGGTGATCCTATTCTAAGCCGGGAACACACGGCTAAAAAAGCTTGTTTAAACAATTTAGTACAATTTGTTTGTTCATCGTATGTTTGCTTTGAACATTAAACGATTGTTTCATCTTCTAATAACCTATTCCGTCACAACTGTGTCTGTATCGCTCCGGCGCTCGTGTCTGCTTTGAATTTGTATTTTATTTGACTTTTATTACGTTCGACTGTTTAAACCTCTTGTAAGAATATTAAAATGTTTTTTGTGGAAAAAATAATGTTATTCAAATATCCCTTTTTTTATTTTGATCTTCCTTTGTCACGTCTTTGTTGGTTTGTTGATAAAAAAGTAGATGTATTGACTGAAACAAATTAGTTAACGATTGCAAAGTACGTGTGTGTGTATTTGTGGTAAGACTCCTTAAGGTCCCGTACCTCTAAAGAGGAAAAAAGAAAACCCTTATATGATCACTTTGTTGCTGTCAGTCGTGTGAAGATGATTTATCCAAGATCACATACATGAATCAAGCTGTTTATTTATATAATTAAATATTAAAGTCAACTGTCTCTCAGGGCACATAAGAAATGAAGCTTTAAAATTATTCAAAAGATACAAGTATTTAAACAACGTTTTACCTGTATTTGATATTAAATTTGAAAAAAACGCCAGCGTATCTCGCTAGTTACAAACTGGAAACCTAATTCAAAATTTATACTAGGCTATTTGTTAGCACTAAGTATCAAATATAATATATTAGCCTGATTACTTAATACAAGCTGAAAGCATCTTGAAAATACAAAAAAAAAGTTAAAAAAAAATCCATTGAAATCTACAGCTTGAATATCGCTGAAGTCGAGAACGACGTATTACATTAAACTTGGCTCTCCTTCCACACAAAGTTGCTAGCAATGAATAGTGTATTAAGAATTTGACCAGAAGCAAACAATAGCTAATTTAAAATAAACACGTTTCGACATGTTTCAATAGAGAAGAGCATTGTCACATTACGAAATAAAAAAACGACACTTATATAATAAAATACAAACCAGACATACCATGCATTTCTACCAGTTTTTATTCCAACAAATGATGGACATATTTGTACATAGAATGCCCTCATCAACTCAGAAACATACTATTATACAGGCCAGCCATGTCACAAGGGCACAAACATGGTGCTGTTAAGGTGATGATCGTTAATTTGATTCCTACTTGTGGGGAAAGACTAGCGTGGTATTATAAAATATTAAATATTTTATTTCCTCTTTCTGGTAACGAGGCAAGGGGCGTCGTTGAATTCCCCTACTCAACACCCAATGCATCCAAAATTCAGCGGAAAGTGGGGAATAGAAGTATCTTAAAGATAATAAACTAGGTTTCCCGGTTCACTCTGCTACCTTGCGACGTACGGGAAGTAGCGTGAGGCTAGTTATTACGGAGTGACGTAGCGGAGAGCTACATCACTCCGTAATAAGTAAAAGAATTGGTAAAATTGAATCACCCATTTAGAGATTTTCACGATTCTTATAATGGACTCTATTTTAAAACCCCAAAAAAGTACTTTCGTTACTATTAAAGACTTCACGTTATATCCCAATTATGCCAGGGTAGTCGCACTTTGCTTTATTATTAGAGCGAGGAAATTAAAATATCATTTTTTTTTATTTCCTCGAGTGGGAATCGAACCCACAATCTGTTACGTATCAGTTGCACATTTATGCCCCTGCGCCACGACTGGCCTGACTACAAATATATTCGGGCAGCGTATGATTCTTACATACGAGTACATAATTCATTCCTTAACAAATAAAGTCTCTTGTTGCATCCAAAAAGAAACACGTAACGATAATATTAATTTATTTTATTCGGGCAGAATGCAAGAGAGGGTACAGTGCATGTATCGCATGCAGGGCCATGGACTAGGTACATTGCCCTATGTCTTTGGAGCTTGGAAGTAGTGCTTCCAGAAGGAACTTCAATAATAAATATCTTTATTTTTATCTGTAACAGCTTTGTGTGCAATATAGTTTTACTATCTATCTATATATTTTATTTTTAGCTTTACGATGTATCCCGCACATAGCAGAATGGGTAGAGGGAATCTAGGAATCTAGAGGGCGACGGTAAAAATCTATTTTTATTAAAATTAGGGTTATATCTGTCCAACCGCCTATAATACCCAAGTGTGAACCCATTGTTGGTATTACGATGGTTACGCTGCATTTTTTATTTTACGTACAAAATTTGTATAATATATACAGCTTATTTTGTAAAATATAGAGGCTAGTTAAGTTACGATTCTGTGAGCTAAGAATAGTTCTTAAATTTATACTATTTTTATTTATATAAATCACTAATAGGAAGCTACTAAGCCTTTATAATAGGTATCGTTTTAGGCAAACCATGCAAAACACCAAATTTACAAAATTTAAGACTAAGCCTTCCAGTATCTATACATCCATGCCCAGATGCCACAGACTGGCATGTCGCCAGCAGCTTCATCCCTATCTCACGTTGGTTCGTCCCGCGATAACATACTGGTGGGCACAAATTAACCAAATTACTAACTTACCGTTCGGTCCTCGTTCTAAGCTGTGGTCGAGTCGAGCACACCTCGTTAGTCAAATGTTGAAGATGCAATAGAAATGATTTTTGTTAATGACATTAGGTTTGATTTGTTGATTTTATTGTTGTTAATCTAAATTGACTGTTGACAACTGGAATCGCGACATGTTACAGGATCGATTCCCATTAGAGGAAATTAAATATTTAATATTCTCATTTCCTCGCTCAGGTAACGAGTCAAAGCACGGTGTTAGGTTCCGTCACTCAACACACAATATTTCCATAATTTCGCAGAAAGTGAACACGAAAGTGTCTTAATGAGAACATAATATTTAACATTTCTAGATTTCGTCAGGTAAAAAAATTGTCTCTAGATAAAAAGATTTCATATACAAAACCGAATACATACACTTTAATATTTTATCGTATTAGATATGAACCAGTTAAAGCCGTCGTGGTCCGGTGGCACAAGCGTGTTACTAGAAAAGAGACGATTGTGGATTCCCACTCCATTCATTCCATTAGAATGAAATATTTAAAAATTTAATTTCCTCGCTCTAGTAACAAAGTAAAAGAAAATTTCGAAATTCGCAATTCGAGAAACCTTATCGGAGAACTTTGTAGAGTATCTTAGCACTAGGTTCCCAGGTTCCCTCTACCTACCCTGTAATATCTAGGATAAAAATATACCGGCCCCTACATTTTTTAAAACAAAAATTCTAAAAGCAAGTTAAACGTTTATAACAAGGAAACGAGAACTCCCACCTTTTACGATCTTGATTAAATAACTTGGTATTATTTGAGGCAATCGCCGTGAAATTTGTTCCCCTGAAATGGAATAATTCCGCTCACTTTGATTGTATTAATAGACAATATTTTCTTGACTCGAGAAATTCTGGATCCACTTCCCATAACGCGTAATCCGGGAAAGGCGTTATTTAGTTCAATTGAGATTTTGGACTGTTTTCCTTGAATCATTTCTGGTTTCTAGATTTACATTAATGAAAACATCTTTGTACAGAAAATGTAAATTATATATTATCGTTTATGACAAGTTGAGAGGGTTAAGTATTTTGACTTCGTTCTCCGCTTTCTGCTTCAATTTAATATATAAGATAAAGTGTGGCGGAAGTTAACACTTTGTACTCGCATCCCACTTATAGCACGGCAGACAGTGGGAACCAGGAACTTTACTTGGCGGTGAGTCCAAGAGGCATTGCGTGTTAAATGGCGGATATCAACGCTGCGTTTTTCCTCGTCACTTGAGCGAAGGAATTGAATCCAGTTTACAGTCACACACTTGTGTCCATGACGGCTTAAACATCAAAATTTAAAAAAGCATATATTATTATATTAAGATATAATATTATTATCTGTACATTTTTTTGTCTAAAGTTAAAAGTTTCTTTAGATGGCCTTCAGGTAAAAATGAGGTCAGCAGCCAATTTTCCCTGCGCCTTATCGCAAAAATTAGGTTTTTAAGTGAACATTTCCAAAATCAGATATATAGGACCGTAATATTTGCGATTGCCCGCCAGTTATTATTTGGTTTTCCATTTAAAATATATTCACGACTTTACGTTCGCTGTCAAAGATACGCTCTTATATTATTTTTGATAGCGTTTTCGTTTTTGTTTTGGTGTCTTTATTTGATATTTTTAGGAAATATTTTATGAAAGATATATTTTTCTTTTGTTTTCAGACTAAAGAGTCTGACATATAACACTTTTTCTATAAATAATAAAACAGTAAAAAATATTTTGTCTGTACATTTAGTATTTTTGACTGAAATTGATAGAGAGACACTGAAAAAGAATAATAGAAAGCAAAAATATATTTTTTGAAATTTCTTATTTATCTGTCTGTATGTAAGGTCACGCTAATCTTCAAAAGTACTGAACCGATTTACTTTAACACTTAAAACAAACTCTTTTAATTGAATACTTTAATATGACGAATATAATACGCACACACGTGATATCTTTACTAGTAAATATACTAAACTGCCTACTAGTAGACAGTCCAAGGTTGCATCACCGAAACACGACCAGCTCGAAGGTACCACAAAATTGTCATGAAATACACATATCATTGCTCAGTCTTATAATTATACAACAATTAAAAGTGCGAGTAGTTCAATTTCTTAGGTTATAGATATATAATGTAACTAAGAATACAAATCAACCTAATTAAAATGTAATTATAATGTTAAAATGACATTCTAGTAGAAAATTACTCCATTTGTTACCATATTTGTGGAATCCACAGATTCAACTTTGTCGAGTCAACGCCAAAGAAACAAAGAAATACAAGCCTTCCTCGTCCGCTCGACAGCCGCAAGCCGAGGTTCGACTCCCGCAGGGGGCGGGCGCCCTTACAGTTGTCGATTTCCTCACAGGCAGCCACTCAGTGCTTGCATTTTTTCAGGGACAGAGTACACTCTTCCCAACCCAACCGGTGTCGCTGTAAAAGCCAATAGGGTGTTAGCCTCATGTTCGAAAAAAAGAAACAAATATTACCACGATTAAGAATAACCAGAACTACCACGAATATTTTCAGATACACACAAAGCGTACCATGAGGATTTCAAAAATATTACATTTCGTGAAAGCTTATTGAGTTTAAGCGAAAAATAATAAAAAAGACCATACCTGTCTGATTCCGACATAATAAAATGTATTGTTATGTAGGTACTTATAATAAACAAAATAAAGAAATTATTCCTTCTATACTGTCATACACGCATACGCTCGACGCGAAAAATGTATGTGGATATATGTATGCGGATGTTGTTATATGTGAGTAACAGTTGGAAGGAAATGGTATCAAGTTGTATAAACTTTTTATTTCAGCTTCACGCTTTATCTCAGATATAGTAAGGTAGGGGTGGTCCCTAATCCGGCAGACGGAGTGTCTTAACACTAAGTTATAGACTTAATTTAAAAACACTCGGCTCGCCATTTTCCGCTGAATTCTTGAGGCACTGCACTGAATAATGGAACTCAACGCCTCGCTTTGCCTTGTTGTTGGAACGAGGAAATGCTACGTTATAAGCTTTCTACAGAAATATAAATATATTTTTGTCAAGTAAGTTTATTAGTGTTCTGTATCCGCTATTTAAGGACTCTCCACCATCCATCATCTGTCAACTACACGAAAAAAATTGAAACTCTTAATAAAATACAAAACCAAGAGGCCAAGCCTGTCGTAGTACAGGCGCACAAGCGTGTCACTGAAAGCGTGACAGGCTGTGGATAGGATCCCCATTGAGGATATTTAATATTTCCATTTCCGCTCTGATGTCGAGACCAAACGCATCGTTGATTCAAGAAGCAATGGCTCCAGAATTCTGCGGAAAGTACTTACTTAACAGAACAGCGTATCTTAACAATAGGCTCCCAGGTTCCTTCTACTTACGCTACCATGTGCGTGCATGAACCTAAGAAAAACAAACAGAAACCATATCTTTTAACCTATTCCACGTTCTTAGACAAATAACGCATTCAGAAATGCCAAGCGCGAGCGCCCCGCTATCGACGAATTGCACTCGCGCGCTGTTCGTAGTTTTTGCGGTCATTTGTTACCAGAGAGCACCGACGAAACGTTAAGTCACAGTTTTATGACATACTCTTGTATAATATTTTAGAGTGTCTCTCTATTCGGTCGGCTTATAGTTCACTATCGTTTACATTATATGGTGAGATTTGTTTGTTTATGATGCTGGATAAAAGTATTAGAATTTTGGGATATTTTTTTAGCTTTACTCTATATTCTATATATAGCTAGGTAGCCAGATCCAATCTGGGAACCTTATCAGGTCAGACACTTCCGTTCCCCACTTTCACCGAATTCTAGAGGCAGTGTGTGTTGAGTACGGAATTTAACGCCGCGCTTTGCTTCCACTCCAGAGCGAAGAAATGAAAATATAAATTTATATAAATATTTCGAAACTATAATATATCTTACCCTCAACGAATTGCATTTACCGTCCCACATTTGTGCCCCTGCACCACTAAATGTGTGATTATGACAATTTATAATGTTACGAAAAAGGCTTAAAATAATGATCACATTACTTAGAGGTTTCATGGTTTTTACGCATAGCAGAGCAGACAGAAAGAACCTACTCCGACTCTCCACCAGACACACCACCTGCTTTTAAGATACCAGCGGAAGTCTACGCCGTATTTACTATTAAATTAAATATATTCAAATAATATCTATAATATCATTCGTGTCAGACAACCACTAGAATAGCTAATTACTAGATAATAAGCGGTCAAGACCTAATGATGGTTTACTCTAATGCTAATTATAGAGATATTGTTATTATAATGAACTGGGTAAAGGCTTAGATATCGCATTTTTAATTTAATCTTATAATAAATTATATTTTTTTGCTGTATAGCAGAGTAGGGAACCCTATTGTTGAGACACTCCTTTCTCGTAAAGACCGTTTCCACTAATTTTTCTAGACATTGCGGTTTGAGTGACGGATCTTTGACGGAACGTCACGTTGAATGAGGAAAAGAAATTGTTAAAAAATATATTACCTCGAGCGGGAATCGAATCCACAACCTTTTATATTAGTACTCTTGTACTCCTGCATCACGGTCACCTTTATACAATATAATATTTTTAATTATACTATATTTTATAAATCAACGTATTAACATAACCTCAAAACTAATTTAGCGTATTTTAGAAATAGAAATGAGAAAACAATTTGTAGGTCGGTTTCGTGGTTTAATGTACCTATATATGTTTCAAATGAAAATTTAGTTCCGGAAACTTGGCAACGTATCAGAAGATAATTTAACTAGTGCTAATAGCAAGCTTTGCTCTTCTAATGTCTTTTCAACTTAGCCGGTGTTAATATCTACTTTTTTTACCTTCACGCTGTATCTCCAAGGTTGAGCTTCTGAGCTTTCCTCTGCCTACCCTGCTAGGGAATCTAATGTTAAGACTCGCCGTTCCGTTAAGACACTTCCGTTTTAAGCCGTTGAACGGCGGAAGACAACGCCGCGTTCTGCCTCGTTACCTAGAGCGAGGAGATGAAAATATTAACAAATAATAAAAAAAATAATTAAGTGGAAATCGAACCATTGTAGTCACACGCTTTTGCTTTTGCGCCGCGACGACCTCAAGGCAAGAAAAGCTTTCTGGATTGGTTTTAGTATTCTGATATACGTATAGAGTCTTCTATTTCTGAATTTCGCAGAGTTCCCTACTTTCCGCAGTGGCGGAATTCAACGCAGCGATTTGACTTTTTACCAAAGCATGACAAATAATTAATTACACAAGTGAAAATCGAACCTACAACCACACAACCGCAGCAGCCCCTTCAAACTAGATCACCTATAAAAAATATTATTTGCACTTCTAATATATGCATATAAAATATATTCAATACAATACAAATATCGATCAATAATACGTATACAATACACAAGAAGCCGATTACAAAGTTAACACGATCAAACTAGGAAGTGCCTAACAAAAGAACATTCCGGAAGTCACTTAAAGGTTTTATTTAGTTTGCCCTCTTTTCTTTTACATTGAAACTTCCGTATGGAAGGTCAAAGCGTGAATTACT
>DWGR01005022.1:0-10669 GCA_018247715.1 Heliconius burneyi
TTTGTACCCGCGCGTCTTGAAATCCGTCCAAGCACTCTGACCGCTAAGCCATACGTTTTCAAGCTAAGCTTAAAAAATAACTTACTAATTAATTCTAAACTTACAATTTGCCCAATTTTGAAGACATAACATGTTGAGTGGTGGAACTTAACGCTGGCTTTGTTGTGTTACTAGACGGAAGAATTGCGAGGTATTCGAACACACAACTGACGTGTTTACTTATACTCTAGCCTAAGCTTGTAAGCGATTAAAAAATTATATTATATTATTAAAAAAATAAAGCAGCCTCACGCTTTATCCTGCACACACTCGGATAGGCACAGGAAATATAGTGTTAAGCGCCTCCGTTTCCCATTTATCGTCGACTTCTGGAAGCTTTTCGTGTTCAATTGCGGAACTTAACGCCGTGATAAACCTCGATATTATTATAATCATTTATATCTAAAAAAATATATATAAACCTTCCGATATTAGTATACAATTAGTGACAATTTTTGAATTATATAGGGGAAGTTAAATGGGTCAATATTATTCTAAGGGTGGTTTTAGTAGTGGAGTGGGGGCGGTCGATAACACAGTACAACGTATTAGATAGTTGACGGTAAGTTTTGAACTTTTTTAATATTTCATTCGTAGGTTTACAGTTTTATCATTTTTGAACAGCGAAAGTTTCAAATATTTTTAAGTTAGGATAAGCATACTTACTATACAATACTTATACTACTCGTACGCTTAAGTAACATAAATCTATATAATATAATGAGATCACAAAGTGTGACTGTGAATCGATTGGTTGTGGGTTCGATCCCCACTCGAGGAAATTAAATATTTATTTAAAACTTATATTTCCATTTCTTCGCTCTGGTGTCGTGGCAAAGCGCGGCGTTGAGTCCCGCCATACCTCCGGAATTCGGCAGAAAGTGGGAAACGGAGTGTCTTTACAGGGAACATGGTTCCCTCTGCCTGCTGTGCGCGGGATACAGCGTGAAGCTGATTTATTGATTAGTTTTAAACATATCTAATCGTCACTTGTATGGTCACGGTGTATTTGGAAAATTGACTTGATTGTTTTAGATTCAATGGGAATCGAAGAAAATTAACTTTCAAAATGTTTGTTTTCTTAGTTTCGCAAAGCAAGTACATAATAAATTTAGTTATTACTTATAAATATAATTCAATAGGCCATCGTGGTGCAGCGGCAATGCGTCTGACTGTTAACGGCATGTTTGTGGGTTTAATTGTCACTCGGGGGAATAAGCCTCTCTTAAGCTCTTGTTAGAAGAAAGCGCGGTGTTGAGCTTAGCCACTTAATATTTATAGCGTGAAACAATAAAAAAATATTCTTTAATCATAAATGTTAGATAATATATTTTATGTATCCTGCACACAGTATGGTAGGCAGAGGAAACCTAGTGCTAAGACATTCCTTTCCCCACGTTCCGCCGAATTCTAGAGGTATTGCGTGTTGAGTATCGGCACTCAACGCCGCGCTTTGCCTCAAAACTAGAGCGAATAAATGAAAATATAAAATTAAATACATATTTAATTTCCTCGAACCAACAACCAGTCGATTGATTTTGGGCCTCTATGCCACAATTGGCCTGGCCTGAATTGTTTGATATACGAGTATATATTTTTTAAATCAGATGCAATAATATATATCCTTGTCTCAAATACAACTAAAAGCAATAGTCTTTTTTTATTGAATACTTCTTTAAATCACTCTATCACGGCGTTCACTTATTTATATAGCGTGATGGTTTTAGAATTTGTGCCGGTCAATTAAGGGCTGTAGCCGTATCGGGAAAAGCTAGTGACGTGATTGTTTTAAGCGTGACTCACTTATAGTGCCTACTTATAACTTACATTTGATTTTAAATAATTTCAATTTTAACTATATTTTTAGCTTTTACTACAGTTAATGATTTTTCACAAATTCTATTTACTTAGAATATAAAATTAATATGCTTTCACATTTTTTTCTTAAATCAATATACTGATTCTGTCTCTGGGTATATAAATAACCACATTCATACAATCTCAAAATATAATTCACTGAAAACCCTAAAAACTCGCTGAAACCCCTAAAATCGCAAAATTAAAAAAAAAGATAAGCTTCAAAACAACTTACCTAAAATTTGGTTAATTCCTGTACACTTAAAACACAGAACATTGTTATGGCCAAACTTTATCATCGCACAGACGAACTGAATAAAAATTTAAAAGTTCTTTTAAAAAACATCTTCTCTACACTATAATAAAACACTAGTATTTAAATATTTGTACTAGATATATAAAATGTGTTTGAAAAGTTCAGAATTACGTATATTTATAGTATTAGGGGCGAACCACGTGTGAGCATCACCGCTCTCCACAGTGAACTGCCGTAAGCTCCCAGCTGGAGATGGAAAGAGGCTTTCGGGACAGGAACGCCTGCAAACGGCTTTGTAGTTATTATTGCAGTTCTGACAACTACACATATGTCTGGATATTGGAGCACTCGTACTTTGCACTTTTTGCTTGTTTGCTGGTAGTCCAATTTTCTGTAAAGGTCTATTGTATCTTATGCATGTCTTTTTTTTCAGCTGCACGCTGTATTCCGCAATTAAGCACGATAGCTTAGTGGGTAGGGTGGAAGCTAGTTGTAACATTAGTCTATTTGAATAAAGAGTAATTTGAATTTGATATGCAGAGGAAGCCTAGTGTTAAGACTCTCCGTTCCATACTTTTCCCCAAAAAGTTATTCTATATATACTTGGACTGTTTTATATAATTCGTAATATTAAAAAAATACAGTATTAACTAACAAATACAGTTAAATTAAGTAAAATATTATTTGATGATTTTCTTTTTCATCCTTCAGTACAATGTTTTATTTTGTAATCTAAAATGTAAATATATTACAAAGATCTTGTCTGTGACCTTTGTAACTTAAGAAAGGTTCCTGTATCCTCTCAAACGCCTAAGTAGAGACGTGACATGGGGCGGGTCAAGTGAGACTCCTACAAGTCAGTCCTAACAAGACGTTGAAGTAAAGTACTTAAGTTGATGGTCTTTTATGTAGAAGATACAATTTTTAGTTAATGCTCCATTATTTCCATTTTCCGTTACATGCGCTTGGCCCTACCAAGTGCAGCGAGCTCAGCGATGTGTTCCATCAATCAACGAGCGATATGCGGGAAATATAATATTTTGACAGGTTATCTAGGTCTAGTTCTAAGCCTAGCTTAAGTAAAATAAAAAAATATAGCTATTACCTATGGAAAAGTTAAATAAGGTATGGATCAAGTGTCTGTAGTGGTTACTTGAAATATAAAGAGTTATTGGTAAATAGATTTACAAACTGATGCAGGTGATAAAGGGGGGACATTTCCAAATATTTTACCATACAGTATGCACCGAGTACCGACTTTTGTCATTTGGAGAAATATATCTAAATATCAATCATGAGTGCCATTAAATGGTAAAAAAATATATTTTGTATGTTTTTCACCGACTCTTGGTATTTTTGTATCCTCTGTATGTATGCCTTTTTATATTATGTAACCCAAAACCGACTGAAAGTTACAGCTTTTTGTTTATTGTGTTACAAAGTTTTTTTTTCTTCTTTTTTTTATGGAAAAAGCATGGCAAACGAGCGTACGGGACACCTGATAGTAAGTGATCACCGCCGCCCACGACACCGCGTAACACCAGAGGAGCTACTGGTGCGTTGCCAGCTTTTGAGGTGATTGGGCGCCGGAGCCCGGCTAAAGTTTGTCACAAGCTGCAATTTTCGATTGATTTTTTCTCCAAATTTTGATATTTTTATTTTCAAAACATCCTTACCCTTTTGAATGATACCAAGCAAATGTTATTTGGATATATATAATTTTATATCCTGTACCACTTTTTACATCTATCAACCAGTGTATATATAGAAAACAAATATATGATCATAATAAATGATAATTTAATGCTGACATTTAAAAGTAAAAAGGTTTTTGTTAATTTTTAATATATGTAACTAGATGGTAAAACAAAGCTTCTGTTATTAGTTAAAATGATATTACTATATTTAATTTATTAAAGAATATGGTATAGTTGTTATCTGTCTGTTAAATGATAGTTAAATTTAAAAAAATCAGCTTCACGCTGTATCCCGCACACAGCAGGGTAGGCAGAGGGAACCTAGTGTTAAGACACTCCGTTCCCCATTTTCTGCCGAATTCCGGAGGCATTGCGTGTTGAGTGGCAGAACTCAACGTTAAATTAGTACATCTTTATAACTGTAGAACATAGAGTGATATGTCTCTATATACGTAGACAAAGAACAATATTTTCATCGTTCCTTCTTTTTCATCTTTCCGCATAAAGTAAAGTAAATAAAGACAACTTAGAGTTAAAACACTCCATTTTTCATTTTATTCCTGAGTGTCTCCACACTACATATCGATAATAAAGTGTTAGAACACATAATTAAGTGTTAGTAATATAGCAATGAAGTATTGATATATTAGAAAAGACAAAAACTTGATCTTAATAAAAAAGAGCAAAAGTGAAGATGAATAAATTTGCTAACATTTCATTCGAGAAATATTTTTTATATAGAATATATAAGACCTAGAATATACCTGTATGCAAGCATAACGTTAAAAAGCTTTACTTTTGAAAGTCTTTTTTAATATAACCAAGTCCACGAGGAGCTAAGTGAATTTGTAAATGAAACAAAATGCAAATACAGCCTTAGTTCTGACGCTTTATGTATAAAAAAGTTACATATTTCAGTTTTATTTAAATTTTAGGGATCAAATGGAATCCTGAGGGAACTCTATTTCAATTAAATATATTTTTAAAATTTTCATTCCCGTGAAGGCCCGTCGTGACACAGTGGCACAAGGTGTGACTGTAAAACCTGATTGATTGTAGGTCCGATCCTCACTCGAGGAGATGAAATATTTATTCAAATTTATATTTTCATTTCTTCGCTCTAGCATCGAGGCAAAGCGCGGCGTTGAGTTCTGCCACATACGGCAGAAAGTGGGGAACGGAGTGTTTTAACACTAGGTTTCCTCTGTCTACTTTGCTGTGTATGGGATAGAGCGTGAAGCTCATTTGATTTATTTTTTTATTTCCGTGAAGCATTTTTTATTTTAAACTTTCAGGTTGACCACACATTATAATAATTCTATCATTTAATATATCATACATGCATGTAGATTACATGCAATATAATGTAGATTTCATTTTAAAATAACCTTTTGAGTTAGACCATCGTTACACAACGTCTGACTGCAAACTTGGTGGTGGTTAGTTCGACCTCAACACAGACAAATTATTTATTTTCATTTTCAAACTCAAAACTGACGAACACGTGGCGTAGTGTTTCAATACTTAACACGCAATATCTCGATAATTTAGAGGAAATTGAGGAACGGAGTGTCTTAATACTGAGGTCCCGCTGCCTAGCCTCCTGTATGCAAAATATAATCTGAAGTTAAGATAACAATATTTAAATGCTTTCGTCCCTATATGAGAATTATAGGAAAGAGAAGAGCGACTTATAAAAATTAACGAACTACGAATATTAGTATCCATTTATTTTTTCTATGAAATATCTTTATTTTTTCACTTTTTTCCATTATTTGTATTGTAAGTATTCACTTTGAGCCAAATTTCATAACTATAGTTCGACGGGATGTAAAATTGTTTTTTTATTACGCGACGATATCTTGTAGAATGTAGCAAAAACAATGCAGAATTGCTCGTATCTTTCGATTGCGTTGACTTAGAAGCTTGATTTTTTTATATTTCAAAATAAATACATATTAATTTTAGCGTGATACCACCTCCACGTAATCTTCACAGGCAGACATACGACAAAATGTTGCTATAACGATTCTGTTTTTGCCTCATAAGATACAGAACCCTAAAAAAACCTAATGCGCGAAATACGCTTTTTTACTAACAAAATAAATAAAATAAAGTAAATTATCACTCAAAAAATCCTTCACCAAATCTTATCTTAATTAGTGGAAACACCGTACAATATGTAATTACCTCTAGGCGAGCCTCGTGCTACATAAGAGTACGAGTCCTTTGTTCCTGCAAATGACAACGGGAGCTAAAGCTGTATATTGTCGATTGTAAAACGGAAATTTCTTTGGCATTTGTTTTTGTTATTTCATTATTTTAGGTCTATCTTATTTAATTTAAAAGGCTTGAAGCGCAGCATGTGGCTCATTCGAGAAATTGAAATATTTAATATTTTATTTTTTTCGCTCTGGTGCTGAGGTGAGTTGCGTCACTCAGCACCCTATGTCTCCAGAATTCAGCGTAAAGTTAGGAGCGGAGTATCTTGTCTTATCGTGTCGGCGTAACACTAAGGTTCTACTGCCTATCCTGCTAAACGCGGGATACTGAAGCTGAAGAAAAATGTTATTTCGCTTTTTAGAATAGTTTATGGTAAAGTTTATTACCAAATAAAGAATAATAATAAGCCAGAAGTAGTAGTAAGCCAATTTTTAAAACTACTTAACTAGCAAAATTAATTAGATTTCTTAAAATGAACATAGATCCAATAAAAAGGAAAATCTCTCTAAATTATTATTAAAAGAAATGTAAATAGCATATCGTAAATATTTTCAAATCCTAACAGATATCTTTAAATTTTCTACCTAAATACTTATATAGAAAATTAATAAGAAAATTCAACAAACCGAATGAATTGCTCGTACTTTTACTCAAGGGTGAAGAACACAAATAAATCTTTTCACTTGAAGCGTCTTTTCATTTCATTCGTTTTTGTTAACGTTATATAAAAAAATACAGTCAAATATTATGGTAATTCCATATATTAAAATATATGCCTTGCAAGAGCTCCATGGACATCATTCCCCAAAGGACACTATCTAATATATATATATATATATATATATATATATATATATATATATATATATATATATATATATATATATATATATATATATATATATATTAGATAGTGTCCTTTGGGAAATGATGTCCATGGAGCTTTTGCAAGACAAAACTCAGCATAGAGTGTCATCACTCAACCCTCATTGATGTCTAATTGACACTAGTTAGGATATGTCTTCTACTTCTTCTTTTACTAGTGAGGATAGGTCTTCTCAGCAGAACTACCTTCCGAACTGGTGGTCGTTTTTTTTATACGTTCATTCGAGGATTCAAAAGTGCTTATAAATAGTCTACTTGAATAAACAATATTTTAAATTTGAATTTATCTAGGCTACCCTTACCATTTATGTACTGGATAACATTTAATATATTTTACATTTCTTATTAGACAACTGTTTTTCTGTTTCATTTTTGTAAGTTGTGTAGGTTTTCAAAGAATTATTCGACACTTTCATATTTCTTGTATTGTCATTGTTTACCTATTCCCGTTATTTTACCTTAAGCATACATATACATATTAGCCTATTTTATTATTTGAACTTTGGGTTTACTCTTTTATCTTAATATATATCAAACTCATTCTATATGAGCAGGTTGAGTGCGAGGATACTTTCAACAATATAATATCTCGTTCTGACGTGAAACAGTCAGCTATCTGTAAGCGGTTAATTATTTATTTTTATATTCCCAATTGAAGAATAAATTATATATTTTTTTTCTGCTTTAATGAGGCAGAAAGTCTCGTATTTGAATAATAATGGGAAAATAACATGACGTCTTGTTCTAGTCATATCTTTGACCAAATACGTAAGTAAGAGAAAAACAATGCATTATTATAAAAATATGTTTGTATAAAATATTTAAATCACAGTGGGCTCCGGCCCTAAATCGACACGGTTACAGAAAAACAAAAACGAAATCTAATACGCGAGTAAGATATCCAAAAGAAGAGATTGAAAAGAGTTTGTGTACCCGTCGGATATGAATTAAATGCAAAAGAAAGAAAACACGTTGGTTATAAGACCCGGGATTTTTATGAAACATGGTTTAAGATTTAAGTATGCAAGCAATTTATTTTCATATTTTAGTAAAATATACATTCTTTCTTTTGTTTTTGTAGAATTACAGTCAGTGTATTTCAAGAAAATACAGACGCTATTTAATTTTAAAGTTTGTCTGTGCGTTTGTTATCGCTAATACAAGAATCGGCTTAACCGATTTAAATGCAGTTTTCACTATTGGTCTGAAGTCTGAACTAAAGTCTTGATCAATTTTAAATAATTCTGCTTATTGGTTTAAAATTGAAGTGGTATACAAAGATAGCCAGCGATTTTATATTAAGGTATATAAAAAAAATCAAAAACAGTAAGCTGTGGACTATTTTATTTTATTTATTATTATTTTAAAAAGGATTTTAGAAAAAAAGTTGTTAACAGGGAGATGCGCTCGTGATTACAAAAAAATATGTTTTTAGCTGAAATAACAACAGCATGCACTTAAACACATCACCTTAGCGATACACATCACCTTAGTGATTTGTTTTTTTCTAAAGTCATAAGCAACTGTTAACCTGACAGTGTGTGGGTACCTTTTCCAATCGACAAAATCAAATATTTAATATATCCATTTCTTCGCGAGTTTTGCCACTCAACACGCAAAACCTCCAGAATTCGGCAGAAAATTCGGAAGGTAGTGTTTTAGCACTGGACTACCTCCCCCTACCTTGCAGTATCCGGGATACAGCGTGAAAAAAAAATAGTCATTGATAATTTTGAATATAGTCAAAAATTTGTTAAGTTTTTTATATCTTTATTGTTATATTAAATGTGGTCAGAGTAGAAATAGCTGTATTTTTTACTGCACGCCGCAAGATATCTAAGTGGCCTTTCCAAATAATGATTCCGCACGCAACGTTTTTTGCTGCTGAAGTGCATTGACTGGAACCAAATTCCTCTGGCCAATCAGCGACCGAGTTCTGAATCGCGCTATCAACATTTTCTAACCAGCTAAGTATAAAACAAGTGAAGTGAATGTTGCTTACGGGGAGTCCGATGCTGTCGCGAAGACCGGCCGTGGCGAGGGGCCGGACTTTATCCTCGCTCTATCATAAAACAAAATCAGTAGAGAGGCGCCTCTGCTTCGTATATTCGCTTGTTAATGTTAATCTCTAGTAGTTAAATTAACCGTATGTATGCGTTAAGATTAGGGACCCTCTTCTTCACCGTACTCGGTCGACAGCATGTTTGACTTCCTTTTGCTCTCATTTGAAATATTTTTTAATGAGTATTTTATATTTTGCCTTATGAGATCTTAAAATTTTAAAATAAAAGTATTTGGTTATATTTATATATAACGGCCATACGTGGCGCAAAGTGTGACTCTAAACGCAACTGATTGTGGGTTCTATCTCCACTCTAAGATCATATCCTCTAGTGTAGTCAAGGTAAGGCTAATGAATTACTTTATTAATATTTTTATGTCTATGCTCTGGCACCAAGAAAAATAAACGCCTTAAAAAAAGCTTGGCGTTGAGTTCCGCCAGTCAACACACAATGCCTCCAGAATTCGGCGGAAAATGAGGAACGGAGTACCTTAGCACTAAGTTCCCTCTGCCTACCCTGCTGTGTGCGGGATACATAGTGAAGCTGATTTTATATATACATGTACTCAAATTTAAATAGCAATATATCACATATAAGGGTAGGTAGGCAGGCAGACCCTGGCAATAGGCGGAATTAATGCCAGGATGAAGAAGTAGGGTAGGTAGGATGAACCTAATAGCAAGACACTCCGTTCCTCACTTTCTGCCTAGTTTTTCGAGAAATTGTCTATATAAATATTAATAAAAAATAATTTATTCCCCCGAGTTCGGATCAATCCCACAACCGTCACGTTACAGTCACATCCTTGTGTCCTGCGCCATGGCGGCCTCTAGAGTAACAGGTTTCTTAATTAAATATACCCGAACATCTATAGTAACAATGATCTTAGAAACTCAGTTGAAGAAAATGGTAATCCCGTTAAGAAAATACATTTTACATTTCCTTTAAGAATCATTCGGAAAATAACGTTTATAAGATTTCTTGATGGATAATTTATGTATTAGAATTAGTGAATCATAAACAAAATGAATGAATGAATTTTAAAAAACTAAAAAATATATTTTCTTAACAAAGAGTTACAATTGCAAAAGAATTCGCGATAAGCTCGGAGATGTAAATTATATGAACCTAAGCTCGAATGGCTTACTGGTTCCTCTGTACCTCTGAAGAGATCCATTTTATATTCTGAAAAATACTGAAATAATCGAACCAGCTCAGTGATATCATATTATTTTCTTGTCATCTAAGTAAGTCAAATTCATTTTCTTAGGCTTGTATTTATAATCCGCTGTCAGGTATGAGATCGATCTTGAAATGCCGTTTTCATTCATAAATTATATATCTATGAAAGAAACGATCTCAAACTGGAGAGCGATTTATACATACCGACCTTAGACTTTATTATTAAGTTAAACTCTTAGAATTTAACCCAAATTCTCTGATTTTTTTCTCAATCTTCTCTTCCATTACTCAGTGCTTGAAAGACAAACAATGCTCAGTCAAAATTATTGGACGACATTTGGTATTTTATATGTTCGTTGGAAAGTGTAGTAGAGCTTAAAAAAGAAAATTTCTTGATTTTTCCACGACAACTGGAAATACATTAGTAATGCGTATTCCAATTCTATAAAAAATAACAAACTATAATA
>DWGR01005023.1:0-10667 GCA_018247715.1 Heliconius burneyi
TTCGATCGTTACTGGGATGTAGATGTATTAGGGAAATAAGACATTTTATGGTTATAGAGGAAATTTAACAGCCATAACTGGTAAATAGTTTTTCTAAAATTATATATTTTTTTTAGGTAGATTCGCCGGAATTTGGAGAACGGAGTGTCTTAATACTAGGTTCCCTCTGCTTATCCTGCTGCATGCGGGATTAAGCGTGAAGCTTATTTATTTATCCGTACAATAAAATAGCTTCATATATGTATAGACAAATTATTGTAATACCGAAGTAAGTTATTTGTTTAATTGTAATACTGAAGGTTGCTGGTTTGATTCCTACTTGAGATAATAGTTTTAGCATAGACAAAGCGTGCAGAGTACATACGAAATATTCCACACAAATATTTCGTCTCTACTCTCGTCGGGAAGGGGGAAGCGGGAAAAAGAATATCTTAACAGTAGGTTCCCTCTGAGTATTTTAAATAGTTATGTATGCGTTTTTTAAACTTAACTATTAACGAGGGTAGGGTAAACAGCAATAATTGTTTTTAATTTTTACTTTCGAAACCGTCTATATTACATGTACCTAACAAAAAATATCAAAATTGAACCCACTACCACTGCATCTTTAATAATTTAAACCACACAAATCCAAAGCACAGCTAATTAAATATTACTTAACTAATTACACAAATATAAGCCTAAAACAAAGTTTTCCATTAAAATAATACAGTGTCTAACTAATTTCGAACAAAGTAAATATGAAAATTGTAATACATATTTATTGACTGTGGTGACAAAATAAATGAGTCGTCACGGTAATTATAAATTTTGTTTGATTTAGTATTTGAATATTAGCTTACATTATAAATTTATATAATTGTATTTATATGGAGATAGTCACGTTTTTTTTTCTTTCAGAAGGGTTTAGTGGTTTTAAAACATTTCGATATCACTATTTCACTCATTGTTTTTTTTTAACAATTTATACTATACAGAAATAGAAAAAATAATAGAAATATTTATACAGAAAAAGAGGAACGAAATATTTAATATTTTCACCTGTTTCCTGTTGTCCTTCATAACGTAGCAATGCGTAGGTAAGTAAGTGGGGGAAAAAAATGTCTTAATGGGAAAGGAGTGTCTCAACACTAGATTCTTAGATTCCCTCGTCTAACTTGCAACATGTGGGATACAGCGTGAAGCTAAAAAAAAATTGTACTATTTATTCACCAAATTAAACTAGAAGAACAAAAAATACCTTAGATATAATGCCGTTGGCGCAACGGCACAAGGGTCTGACTGTAATGTGACGGTTTTGAGTTCGATCTTCACTCGAGGAAATAAAATATTTATTTACATTTATATTTTCATTTTTTCGTACTGGTGTCGAGGCAAGCAGTGGCGTTGAGTTCCGCCACTCAACACGCAATTCCTCCAGAATTTGGGGAAAAAAGTGGGGAGCAGAGTGTCTTAACACTAGATTGCCTCCGCCTACCCTGCTAGGTACGGGATACAGCGTGAAGCTGTTTTTGTGTATATAATATGAAATTATAATTTTTTTTGAATTCCTAGTACTAAATCACCCATATAGACAAAGATACCAAAATACATTAGAAAGGTATTTTCCATTAGACAGAATACGTTTAATTATTATAATTAATTCATTCAAATCCATCTCTTGCATGTTAAAGATTCATCTCAATCCTACTAATGTAGACGGAAACCGCGTCCGTGTGTATGCCCAAACGTAGATTGTCGCATTGCGATTTGGCAAATGTACTGAAAATTATAGAACTCTGAAATGATATTTTTTATTTTATCATTTAATATATACACATATTAATCATTTATCAAATTGTTGGCTTTACACAAGAATTTTCTTTACTGGTAAATTAAGTGCGGCGTTGAGTTCCAGCACCTACTCACAATGTTACCTCCTCTATCGGAATCAACGAAATATCTACATAATACGATATGATGGTCCCTGACTGACCTGGAGGTAACCTTACTGCAATATATATAATTTTATATTTGAGTTCTGCCACTTATTCGGCAGAAAGTGGGGAACGGTGTGTTTCCGAACCAGGAACGACCGAACGAACCAGGTTCCTTCTGCCTACCCTGATGTGTGCGGGATACAGCGTGAAGCTGATAATTTTTTTTATACGTCTCCTATTTTAGGAGAGTTAATGTCTTTGGAAAGGAATTGAATATAAACCTGTCGCGCTTACAGTCGCACGTTTGAGTCCCTGCGCCACAACTGGCTAATATAAAAGTTACATTATAATTATAATTTTATGATGAATTACCCATATGCATTATATCTAAGTTGTACTGATAACTATAAAATGTATATAAAACATATCTTTTATAGATATCAGTACTACTCAACGTCATTTTAGTTCCATAACAGTCACTGATATAACTGAAAGGAGCTCAATTTTATATGTTCTCGAGAGCGTGCACTCGATACAGGTTTGTTGAAGCTTTCCACACTTCTGGTGGAGTCTTAAAATTTTATATCTTTGGCTCCTTATGGCTTCATTTTTTTTTAGTTTGTTTTATTGTTTCACTAGTAGCCGTCCGTAACTTCTTGCTTGGGCTATGGAAGATAAAATCTCGTGGTGTTTTTCTATTGGGAATTTTAATTTTATAAAAACTTTTTGTTGTAACAACTTCACTCAGCTCCTTAGAACTGAGGAACTTCACTTCATCTGTTTCCGCGCATTCAGTCATCTTCGCCCGACTAATTTATTGATCGAAATATACTATTGCGAGTCCAGTCCAGTATATTCTTGTGAATTCAACTTAATCGTTAGTAGGATCCGTTTCGGTCGCAGTGGAATTGACCCATTACGGAGCGGGCTTAAAAGTGGAGAACGGAGTATCTTCACATTCGGTGCCCTCTAACTAATGTAAAACAATTGTTCACTACTGTCCCATACGTATTTTTTGGCATACAGCAGGGTGAGCAGAAACAAGCTAGTGTTAAGATACTCCGTTCCCCATTTTTTGGCGAATTCTGATGAATGTATAATAATATATAATATTTTATTTGCTCAAGTGAAAATCGTATCCACAACCGTCGCCATTACAGTCACGCTTCGTGCCCCTGCGCCTCTAAATAATTTACTATTCATCCTATCTATGTTATAAATCGTAAGATATAACAATCTAATAAAAAACCTTTCAATAAATCGGCTTAGTGCCAAACGGACAGTAGTGTATAGCGGCGGCAGATGGCGCTAATACTGAAGAGTAAGAGCTAAAAGTGGCATTTTTTGTAAACTTTTTATCATCATATTATTTTGTTATTTATGAATTTATATTTTTTTGATATGTAAAAATATATCTTTATACCAATATCATACAACATTTCTTTAATATTCTCTAAATTAAAGTTCAATCTCAAGAAATAAAATATAAATAAGTAAATATGTAAAGATTAAAATTCGTTTTAAAGTATTTTTTTTTTCACCATTGCAAAAGTTTTTTTTAATCAGCTTCGTAACATATAAGAAGGAATATGATAAATATTCAATTTCGATATAGCGGGAATAAAAAAATATGTATACTACATATTTAACAGCTTCACTCTCTATTCCGTATATAGTAAAGTAGGCTGAGGCAACCTTCAACTTTCATGCATGAAAGCCGAGCTTTAACAATAATAACTCCCTCGAAGGAGAATCGAACACACAACCGTTGTGCTTACAGCAAGACCCTGCCCCACATCAAGCAGAATTTAGAATCGAATGTTGCGGATGTTTTCTTAGCTTACTTAAATAGTATATAGCTTATCGAGCATAGCGCTAGTTACGTAATGTATTAAGTAAGATGAATACATTTTTAAAATACCGTAGTGAATTTTAATGTAATACTAGGATTTTTTTATGTAAATATACTCGTATATAAAAAAAAAACAGCTTCACGATTTATCCCGCACACGGCAGGGTAGGCAGAGGGAACATAGTGTTAAGACACCGTTTCCCAATTTCTGTCGAATTCTGGAGGCATTGCGTATTGAGTGGCAAAATTCAACGCCGTGCTTTTGCCTCGACACCAGAGCGTAGAAATAGAAACGTTAATAAATATTTCACTTCCTCGAGTGGGAATCGAACCCACAACCGTCGCGTTACAGTCGTTGCGCCGCTGCGCCACGACGGCCTCTAAAATATATTAAAAAGGTTAAATTTTACACAAATCTAAATAAGTAATATATGTATTTATATCATCATCTACTAATATAAAAAAATATTGACATACACGAGAAACGAAAACTGAGGTCATTGTGGTGCAGTGGGACCTTGCGTGACTTTAAAGGCGATGGTCGTAGGTGCTATCCGCACTTGGGATTATTATCTTGATTGACCTATAGATAAACAAAGCGTTGCATTGAATTTCTCCATTAATCACCAAAATGTCTCAATAATAGTAAAACGTAGGAAGCGGAGTGTTTTAACGCTAGATTGCTTTTACCTTGCCAAATTTGCTTTCTAGGAAAATTCAGAAATAAAAGCAAAATTCTTGAAATAAAAACTAAATTCGGAATTAAATTATTCTAAGCTACATACAATAAACTGTGTACAAAAAAACTATACAAACAAACATATGTAATATATTTTATAAGAAATCTCTCTTAATCAAAACTTGACTTGATCTACACCCACAGCCACCAGCGACAATTGACAGAAATCGCGACCGTATTTATCTATTATGCCCTTAATTTGCGGCGATTACCCAAGAATGGAAGAAAAAAAGGAACATTTCCGACTCTTTTGTTGGCAATTCCAGTGAATTTGAGGACTTTTGATGTCTCTGTCCTCGTTCGGTTGAAATTTATGATTCAACTTTGTGGCCACGTCCCCTACTATACTGTATTTATTCTTCGGGACGATGCGACGCTACGAAATTTTGTAGCCTGATCCCTACATTTTCCTGTAAACAAATTTACGTTTTGTAAAATATTTGATAAAAGTATTCTTTTGAGAAATACAAAAGACATTTTATTTTTGTTCTCAAATTACTTCAAGGAATTGTATAGAAATGAGCACTGTTGCTAATGAAATGGATTGTATAAATGATTGTCTTTAAAGGAGTTCTCATACATTAGTAAGACCACTTTATAGCCTTGTCCTCCACCTCCTCCTCCTCCTCCTCTGTCCGTAATATAAAACACAAATTTCTCATTTATGCTAAACGTCTTATCTTATCTTTGATAAAAGTATTTCTTCCCCTAACTATTACTACCGCTCTAATATAGGTTAGGCCAGAAATAGGTTAGTATATAGCTCGACGTTCAAGTTAGCAATTTTGTTTGGATAAGAGTTTCTGGACTGTGAGCATAGTTGATTTATACAGATATAGATAAATAGATAGACATATATTTGTTTATCTTTGGTAATAAGCCAATATATTTTTATTAAAAAAAACTACATTGTATGATATATTTCACATTTTTAAAGTGTTTTTCCACACTAAAGAAAGATTTTTTTTTGTAAACGTATAAATAAAATTTGTCACATAACATAGCAGGACTTGTTGCCTCTTCAAAATTTATAAATTTTAAGTTTGGAATTTCGTTGCAGTAAATATTTGATAGAATATTTAAATAGATTCCTAATGAATCTACCTATAAATTTGTATCTGAAATAACCCAAAATATAATTAAAAATAAAAAAATATATAAATCAGCTTGACGCTGCATCCAGCGCACAGCAGAGTAAGCAGGGGGAACTCAGTGTTAACAATCCGTTCTCCACTTTCTGCCGAATTGTAGAAGGCATTGCGTGTTGAGTGGCAGAACTTAACGCCGCATAATTATCATTACCAATTCAACAACAGAAGTAACTAAGCAGCCATATATAATTTTATCTTCCAACCAACCTACAATAAACTAGGTACCATTCGCTTGGAGCGAACTCTAAATTTTCCTTTCTTAGTCTCATGTGCACGCGGCGTCACAAATTGTGAAAAATTGTTGTTTCTGACACAGGTCCCACTAAACTGAGAGCAAACAGACTAAGTTGGACAATAAATCTTTTTACTCTATTATGGTGGAACTAAAAGTTTTAAGGAGATTTTATCGTTATGTTGGTAGCAGTTTGTTGTAAGGTTGTAAGGTAACATTAATAATATAGAAATGATGGAAATGGAGTGTGGTGGGATTCGAATCCGTGTGTTTTAAAATGTTCTTTCGAGCATGAGTTGAGCTACGTTAATTTCTTTATACAATTATATATTTTTCTTAATTTAATGTTGTATCTTCTGCCGAATAATGGAGGCGAAAAGTGAGAGGGAGTGTCGGAGTCTTGACATTAGGTTACCTCTGCCTATCCTGTAGTGTGCTGAATACAGCAGCTGTTTTTTTTATTTAATTTAATGTGGTTTTAATACTTTAAATAATATAGAATATTAGAGTATTTCAGTAAAATTGTTATTCCTAGAAAATTATTAAATAATAAAAGAATGAGAATGATTGTAATTTAAGGAAATTTGACTTACAAAGTTAAATTATCTTTGCCAAATAAATAATCAAATTTTAAAAAATCTACTTCTTCAACTATGCTATTTTTAAAACGTCAATTACATAGAAAATTTTAAATTAAGATGAAAATTATGTCGTAGTTACAAAGTACAGAAGATGTTTGACAAACGAGATTTTCGACCACGCCTCTTAGGTGACACGCTCATTTAGTTTAAAGCTGCAATGACATCAGAGATTTGCTCTCGTAGCGTACTCTCTTAGAAAATTTTAAAATTTAACTCAGATACCGTCATAATATTATTTTTGAGCTTTACGCTGTATGTAAGGACATAACATAGCAAGGTAGACAAAATAAATCTGGCAACCTAGTGCTAAGACACTCTGTTCCTATAAAAATATTTCCGTTTCCCATTTTCCGCCAAATTCTGAAGGCATTGCGTATAGAATGACGTAACTCAACGATATAAGTCCTCGAGCTTAAATCGAATCCACAACCTACTGCGCTTACTATCACACGCTTGAGCCCCTGCGCCACGATATTCCTCAAATTTAGCTCAAATCACTGAAAGCAACAGCTTCCTCAACCCATTCTTATAAAGCAAACACAAAAATAGTTCCTCAAAATTTCCCATCCCATAGATACTTTTTAAGACGTTTAACTGCGAACATTCAACGAATGCCATCCATCGAGAGTTCTTAAAGCGAGGACCATCGAATCAAGCATAAATTTGCGCACTAATCGGATGCTGTATATTATTAGGCTGTATAGATGAGCGAATAAAACGAAAAAAGACCTTTATAATATTGTTTGTAAACTATTTTTTTATTGTAAATCTGTCTAAAAATGTGAAAACTATTCTTTATATGATTTATTATAGCCCACCCGCGGCTTCGCCCGCTTAAATTGCATAATTAATAATTTGCTAATTTGCATTAATTTCGTTTTCTCTCTTTTTTTATGGAAAAAGATATGGCAAACGAGCGTACAGGTCACCTGATAGGAAGTGATCACCCACGACACCGCGTAATATCAGAGGAGCTACTGGTGCCAGCTTTTGAGATGGTCGGGTGCCGGATCCCGGTATTACTTAATGCGAAACGCAGTGGCATAAAGCCACTACTTCACGCCGCTTTTAAATGCCGCTGTCTTATGGTCGAGTCTGCCCATGCGTGTCGCCATTGCTGGCGGCGTGACTCTCCCACTCGTACTTTAGTCGCCTCTTACGACACCAACAGTACCAGGGTGATCCTATTCTAAATCGGGAACACACGGCGAAATAATAGGATAACAATAAAATTAAATTAAATCTATTCTTATGTCTTCTAATAATATAAATTTTTTTGAATTTGGCAAAAGCATATAAATAAAAGTAAACCTCATGCATTCCCTCTATCTACGATGCTGTATGCGGGCTACAGCGTGCAAACTAATAAAAAAAAACTTTAATAAAGTTATTACCACAAACTTTTCATGCCAAATGTAATTACATGTGAGTAGCTAGCTGTAAGCTCGTGCACAAAGTTATTTGGAAAGTTTCTAGACATATTCAAATAAAATCAACATAAATACAGTTTTATTTAAGCTTTTTATAGATTTTGCGTAGAAAAATTTCGGGGCCATTGCATATGAAAAGATCCAATATACTCTACGTTCGATTTTTACCACTTTTTCAGTATGCCAATGTAAATATTATATACGATTTAATATCAGTGGGCCGTGACTCTATTGAAAAAATGGTTCAAACGGCGAACAGGGGACTGTAGAATCGATTTTTATATGATTTGTGAGTGATGCATAGCGACAGTTCGATAAGCACTGACGATATTTTTCATACAGTATGAATTTTATGTGGACGTTCATATGTAAAATCGTGAAACATATTATGGGATAATATTTAAAGTAGAAATTGGTATTTGTTATATTTGTAACTCTGAGTTATGTCAAAAAAATTAATTCTCTAATTTTAAGAAAATACAATCAGTTTCACGCTTTATCCCGCACATGGCAAATTAGGCAGAGGGAACACAGTGGTAAAACACTCCGCTTCCCACTTTCTGCCGTATTGAGAAGGCATTGCGTGTTCAGTGGCAGAACTCAACACCGCGCTTTGCCTCGACATCAGAGCGAAGAAACAGAAATATAAACGTTAATAAATATTTCACTTCCTCGAGTGGGAATCGAACCCAGTTCACACACACACAGCTTCAGGCTGTATCCCGCACACAGCTGAGTAGGCAGAGGAAACCTAGTATTAAAACACTCCGTTCCCCACTTTCTGCCGAATTTTGGACGCTTGCGCATTGAGTGACGGAATTCAATGCCGCACTTTGCCTCGACATTAATTAAAGATTTATTATATCCCCAGCAATTAATTAAAGAAATCCAGTATAAGCTAAGGAACAAAATTAATATCTTAACTCCGTAATTACCCTAATTTCGTTTAGTATTACGATAACACAAGTACTTTTTGTTCCAACTTTAGACTGACGACTGATTGCCGACGACGGCAGCTGAAATGAATAACGAAATCAAGAATCATAATTATACATTTCCTTTATAAAATGACAATGTTTTATATTAAAATTAACATATATTGAATAATAATAATAATATTTTTTAAGATTCCACAGATCTTTGATGGACACTGCTTCCTCATTATCTTGGTTACAATTAGGGGATCTTTTCGGGGAAACTGAAGGTTTTGTTTGTGTAATTGTGGACGCAGTTCACAAGACACGGAGCTATCAGAGACATATTGTAAAGGATGGCACTATCGACATCTGTCGAGCGTATCATCCAGCTGGGGAGCCCCTCTGATATATTATTGCCTCATTCGTATCGTTGTACCGATAGTGGTTTCAGTTAACGGTTTGATAGCGAAAGAACTAGACCAACATTTTAAGAGGTTATCGCTTAGCTGTTAGATAAAGAATCAGATGCAAAAGGTAAACGTATGACTTGAGACGGCGCGTAGTGTGTGGAGGTTCATCTAGGTGGCCCTAGCCACCGATGGTCTGGGCCCTTGTAATTCTAATAAGGGTCCAGGCCATCGTTACGTTATTATATTTTTATATTTTTAAAAGTATTTTTTATATTAATTTATATTTAAAAATTTAAAATGTATATCTCGTCGATAAAAAAGTTCTAAATACTACTGTATTTTGAAAATAAATTTAATCTGATGATGGTTGAGGGCGACTACGTCTCATATTGGTTTTTGTTGTATGTGTAATGTCTACATAATTTTAATTTTTTTCTATTATGTGTAGAAAATGACACTAGAATAGACACTCTGTCTCTTGCTAGACCTTGCTAGAATTGTTATAAAAAGCGAAGAAAATAATAATGTAATCCAACAGTAAAAAAAAACACAAAGTCACATCCACTCAGCTTCCGTACCAACAAAAGTCAAATAGTAAATCTTCATTACACTTTCTATCAGGTTACCGTGTGCACCGAATATTACGAGCTCATAAATAACTCCAGAGAAATAAGCCGAAGGAAATCCGGTCTTGTAAACACGGAGGAGCACGAGGAAGCGGGCTGTATGAAATATTTCTTTATGCCCGGTCAAGTTTATTGTTCTATTGCTTATTTGAATGGATTTTGTATTTTTGTATAAACTAACATTGGTTCTTAGTCTCGTATATAGCGGAGTAGATGTGGTAGTGTTAAGTTTCTACGTTCTTTACTTTCCGCCCAAGTTCGGGAGTTTGTGTTAAATGCTGCGCTTAGACAAGTAATATGAAATATCAATCCTCTTTGTGGGCATCGGACCCAAACCAAAGCTATTGCGTTTACACTTAAACCTTTTCCCATTTTGCCTGAATTATATATTGAATTTAAATATTGAATATTATGAAGAAAGTTTAAATAATATGTAGGTATAATAATAATATGTTCGCTCTGGTTTCGAGGCAAAGCGCGGCGTTGAGTTCTGCGACTCAACACGTAATGCCTCCAGAATTTGGCAGAAAGTAGGGAACGGAGTATCTTACCACTAGGTTCCCTCTGCTTTCCCTACTGTGTGCGGGATACAGCGTGAAGCCGACCATGTAGGTATAATAATGTAATAATATATGGAATGCAATATTCACTAAATATACTGTGGAAACTGGTACAATGGGTTGACTTTCTACAATAGCATGTCCGGTTCCCATCCGTTTCCGATACATTATCATGTGCCAAATTTGTGAT
>DWGR01005024.1:0-10667 GCA_018247715.1 Heliconius burneyi
AGAATTCGACAGAAAGTGGTGAACGGAATGTCTTAATACTAGGTTCCCTACCCTGCTATGTGCGGGATACAGCGTGAAGCTGATTTGATTTACTATTATAATAATTTAAATATTTTAACAATAACATGTTTTGCGAGAAAACTCGAACGGAACTTAATATATGAAAAGACACTCAGTTCCCCACTTTCCGCTGAACTCTGGAGGCATTGCATGTTGAGTGACGTAACGCCAACAACTTTTTGCTATTTCCATTTGACCACATAGAACAAGCCGAGTATTAAAATTAGTTTTATTTTAAAAATAAGACAAATAGCAGGCAGGTAGACTGCGATATTTAAACTAAAAGGTATAAGTAATTTGAATCTTTTATCTTATGTACTCGGCCGTAATATTCGTGCTTAAGTGAAGTTTTCTAGCGGCGAGATGTAATTGCTGGCAATGTTTCGTATCTGGAGCAAGTGTCTTAAGTAGGAATCTGCAATTGAAATATTAACAACAAAAAAGTGTCTAAAACTTTTTTATTTTAAGTCTTTTTATATATATTTTTTTATGAAAAATACAAGAGACAAACACTCTTCCTCCGTTTAGACCAGAGGAGCATTCCGTGTAACAAGTGCTTTGAGAAGGCGCGTTGCGGACCTTTAAAATGGAGATAGATGCGCTATTTGGAGGTTTAGTATGATCCTTTAGCTCTAAATGGTAGCTCTAATAGAACCATGTAGTAGTGAAGTGGCACATCTAGATGGTGATGTTATTTTAGTTTAAGACGTACGTTGTGGTTAAAGAATCCAACGACAGAAATCCAGATCACTCCGCAAGATAAACGGTGGCAAAGTTTCAAGATTTTCTCACATTATTGCGCCACACAAAGATTCTAATTGCTCTGCCTTTTAAACATTAACTAACGTTAATACATGTTTAATTTAAAAAACTTCTTATTATGCTATAAGTGTCTAAGAAAAGTAGAGAAAATTTAATATAAGCTATTAAGATTTTTTTTTTCTATATTCCGATAAATATCTTAACACTGTATGTTCTGTGACGGAATTTATTCACGTGGTGGGAACTGAACTTACATCCAACTACATTATGCAGGCCAGTCGTGGCGCAGGGGCACAAGGTGTGACTGTAAAACCGACTGGTTGTGGGTTCGATTCCCACTCAAGATGAAATATTTATGTAAATTTATATTTACATTTCTTAGCTCTGGCATCCAGGCAAAGCGTGGCGTTGAGTTCTGCCATTCAACACTCAATGCCTCCAGAATACAGCAGAAAATGGGGAACGGAGTGTCTTAGCTCTAGTTTCCCTCTGCCTACCCTGCTGTGTGCGGGATACAGCGTGAAGTTGATTTTGATTTTACATTGCACATAAGGCACCAGAATCACATCCAATACCTCTCTCCCAGAATTAATTACGTATAATTTTTCAACGCCACCACCATCCAGACCAGTTATCACACAATATAAACTATTCCCATCAGCAGAACGAGGGTTTAAGTCGGCAAACGCGAATGAAGCCAAACACCTCGGCATAACGCCGCATTATTCATGAGGCTATTTATTTGTATTGCTTACTTACCTTATCTGGGTTCCTTTGTGGTTGGGTAAAAAGAGACGTTTGATACCAGTGGTAACGTTGAATTGTTTTAATAAATTTATATCTATGATAATGAAGAGAGAGAAAGAGTAATGTAGAGTTGAGAAAATTTATTTTCAGTTTTATTTAACAATTTCCCAAGAACATTCCACACTTCGATCGCAAGTCTAAGGTCTAAATAGCACATTATATATTTTTTTTAAATATAAAAAAAACATAATTTGACTGAAAACGCGATAATACGAGTACACTCTTTCTGGGAGGAAAGGCAGGAACCTTTCGCCGAGTTCTGGAGGCATTGCGTGTTGAGTGGCGGAACTCAACGCCACGCTTTGTCATAGCGAAGCGAGGAAATGATAAAAATATATATTCCCCTAAATGAGAATCAGGACAATAGTTTTTATAATATAATTTATGTATTACAAACATACACGGAACTGAGGCGTGTACACCCCAGACGTACTTAACTAAGAGTTTTTGCTGCCGGCTGAGTCGAAGTAAAAACTAAAACGGTTTATCCCGGCGTCATGTAAACGAGGACCGTTTGAATTGACACCAATTATTTACGTCGCTTTGGAATTACTTTATAAAGGTTTACTTTTATGATTGCGGTAAAAATTTGCTTGATTTTCAGCAATAGAGAGGTGCTAAATGATAAAATTAATAAAATTAAATCAGTTTCACGCTGTATCCCGCACGCAGCAGGAGAGGCAGAAGAAACCTAGATCTATAATAATCCGTTCCACACTTTCCGCCAAATTTGTCTAGGCATTGCGTGTTGACTGGCTTAACTTAATACCGGGCTTTTGCGTTGGTGCCAGAGCAAAGATATGAAAATATAAAGAAATTAATAACGTATCATATTGCCATTTTTATTATCACTCAATAATTTCTTTGATTTTTTTACAATATATTAGCTGCCTTCTTAGATCCAGTCTTTGAGGTCGACCCTGGGGCAGTGGCATAAGCGTGTGACTGTAAACGCCACAGGTGTGGTTATCATATAATATTTGAGTTCTACCTCTCAACACGCAATGCATCTAGAATTTGATCTCCAGGACAAGAATTTGGCAGAAAGTAGTAGAGTATCTTAATAGTAGGTTCACATGCTCCTTCTGCCTAGCCTGCTATGTGCGGAATACAGCGTGAAGCTATAAAAACTAGACCCCTGGATATTTAAATTTAAATTTTATATTCTCGTATATCAACCAAGTACACAAAATGCACGCCCTACGGAAACCGTCCAACCGCTCTTCCCAACTAAGCCATATTATAAAGCTACGTCGAAACTCGTATAAATTTCATACAACTTTTGTTAGAGAAAATTCTTTAGATATAGAATAAAGTTCTCACTCGCTTTAAGATTGAGATGAGTTCCACCAATCAACACGTGTGGTAATTGGGCGGAAAGTGAGAAACGTGGTATCTTTACACTAGTACATAATTGCTTCTAGCAATAGTTTCTTCTTCTGCCCCTACGAAATAAAGGGTAACGCCGAAAAAAAAAGAAAAGTTAAAAATATATTAAATGGAACTATTTTAACCGGAGACGGGTCTCCCAGTGACCACGGACTACTGCAAAGTGTTCGAAACGTCGGATTTCTAAAAAAAAATGTAATTATCCTAAATATATGGAGATTAATCCGGTTAAAATAGTTACATTTAATATGTGTAATAATCGTGAAAACTTATTAAGATGAAAAATAGACAAATACCCTTCGCTGGGAATCGAATTTATAATTATCACTCTAATCCCACCAAAATACCATTGAATTTGACTCCCCTTCCCCCTAAATTTCAACAAAGTCTTTCAAAACAAATCTAAACTATCAAACTTCATCGCTCAGATAGATAGTGGATAAAGTCATTATGTTACCAAAATAGGAGCTCTAACGCTTCGTTCTATTTCACGGCGTTACTTGTCAGTTTCAAAATATGCCGTCAACTGCAATACATACGTAAATCACTGTTGAGGTTCTCTTGTAAATTAATTCATGCCTTAAATACAAGTACTAACACACGGTCGTCGCGATACTGTATCTTATTTCTATAGATACAAGGTTCAATTTCTGAGATGACTATTTTATGAACAAACTGAATATCATATTTTGTTATCGATAGATCAATTTTGCGTGTATTTATATATGTAGAAATAATAATTTAAAATACTTTTATTATTATTAAATTCTGATATGTGTTCCGTTCTCCATTTTTAGCTACAGAACCCTAAAATTTGGTTATTTAAATATTATTGAATGCTAATGTTAAGACACTCTGTTTCCAGAGCGAGAAAATTAAAATCCATATATATATGTATAATAAAACATTACCAATATTTTGTCTGTACATTTAATATTTTTGACTGAAATGGATAGAGGGACACTTACAAAGAATAATAGAATGCAAAAATATTATAATTTCCACCCAAGTCCGATCGAAGGCTGTAGGCCGAGGTTCGAGCCCCGCTAGGGGGCGCCCCTGTAGCTTTTGATTTTATTTCTCACAGGCAGCCATCCAGTGCCTGTTTATTCCTCAGGGAAAGAGTACCCTCTTCCCTACCCAACCGGTGTCGCTGTAGAAGTCAATAAGGCTAACAGCATTAATGTCACATTCGAAAAAAAAAAACCAAAAATATATATTTTTAATTTCTTGTCTATCTGTATGTATGTATGTATGGTCACGCTATTCTTCGAAAGTACGGAACGGATTTACTTCAAACTTTCACTAATTGTTTGTTTTAACTCGACCTAACATCTTGAGTATGTTTCATCAAAATCGGTTAATTAAAAAAAAGTTTTCAGCATTTGATTGAACTCAAGGCATGAGTTTGTCTGCATATAAAGCAATCCATATCTATAATTATACTTATAATAAATATGTATTTTTTGTGATAAATCTGTATTTTTAACCGACTTTCAAAACAAGGAGGAGGTTCTCAGTTAAATATTTTCGATTCGATATTCGATTCATTTAATTATTTTGAATTCGATTTCGATATTGGATTATTCGATTTAATTTGGGTATTTTTTGTAATATGCAATTATTACAGTTATTTTACAAAGAATATTATAAATCCTTACCCAAATCAATAATTTAACATATAAGACTATTTGTGAACTTGTAAATTAAATTAGTCATTGACATCAACATATATGACTGTCACTGACAGTCTGTCTATCAATTTTGTTTATTAAATGAATAATCATGTAGTTCAAGCGGGCGAAGCCGCTAGCAGGCCGCTAAATTAGGGCTCGCCTGTGCCCCTACGCCACGACATGGTCTAACAAAAACTTTATTGTTTTAAATAAAGGAGAATGCTCATTGTATAAGGATACGCAGAAACTTACGTCGACCCAAATTTATTCTTAACTAGTCTAGTGCAATCAGTTTTAACCTTTCGTTTAAGCTTGCAATATTTTAGATATTTGAAAATGTTCAAATTTTTTATCAATATTTAATTATTATTAAGATAGAAAAGAAGTTTAGGCCGTACTTAATAAGTGAATCCAATATAAAGAATCCATTTTTAACTGACAACCAGGCACCATGAACGTCGGCCGACGTCTACCAATAAAGATTTACTCTTATGACAGCACAGAGTCACTATCCCGATACGCCACAACATGAAAATAACACTATCTCAATACTTTGAATAGTAACTATTGAAAGTGATTAATAATTATTTATTAAAAATAGCAAATCGACTAATAAACACAGTTCAGTTCTTAATTTATGGCGCTTTGAGCGTGCCAGTAGAGCACCAATCACTTCGTGAATGTCAAGAAAGACACTCGAAGACACTCATTATTTTAGTTTCTGCATTATATTTTACATTCTGCCTAAATGTATTTATGGTTAGAAACATTGTATTTTGAGCATTAACATTTTCTTATGCGAGACTTAAGCCTGAGGCATTCAAACGCTGTAGGCACGCTCTAGCATTATATTTTGTTGTAAAACATTATTGTGTTAAAAATACAAGAAATATTCTATAGACCGCAGCGGCACAAGGGTGTGGCTGTAACACGACGGTTCTGAGTTCGATCCCCACTAGAGGAAGTGAAATATTTATTTACGTTTATATTTCCATTTCTTCGCTCTAGTGTCTAAGCAAAACGCGGCATTGAGTTCTCCAGAGTTCGGCAGATAGTAGGGAGCGGACTGTCTTAACACTAGATTCCCTCTGCCTACCCTGCTTTGTGAGGGATACAGAGTGAAGCTAATTTTATTTTATGATTCTATTTCTTAGCTTTACGCTGCATCTCGCACATAGCAGAGTAGGCAGAGGGAGCTTGAGACCATAGAGACATTCGGTACCATTAAGACATTTCCATTTCCCATTTACCCCCAAATTCTTAGTGTTGAATGGTGGAAATCAACGCCCCACTTTGCCTCTTTACTAGAACGATGAATTAAAAAATATTAAATGGTGCCTTGTGCGCCTGCGCTATGACTAGCTATTTATATGAATAAACAAATAAATGAGTTTCACGCTGCATTCCGCACACAGCAGGGTAGAACTACGTGTAAAGACACTCAGTGCCCGACTTTCCGCCGATTTCTGGGGACATTGCGTGTTGAGTGGCAGAACTCAACGCCGCGCTTCGCTTCAACACTAGAGCGAAGAAATGAAAATATAAATTTATATAAATATTTCACTTCCTCGAGTGGGGATTGAACCCAGTACCAGCTCATATTATATATCATATGCTCATATATTATTATCATAGTAATAGCTCATATACATACATCTCTAGTAATTTAGGGGTGAAAACCATAAATAGAATAGAGTCCTCTTATTGAGGTTTCAGTGAATGCAAGAGATGAATAGCAGCGAACATTTGGATTAGCATAAAGGATATTTTGATTAGCTTTGTTCCAATATAAATCTGGATAAATCATTTTCTTTAATTTCTCTCTCTCTCTTTCTCTTAGTAGGAAAAGTAAAGAGTTTTTAGTGCCAAGACACTCTGTGTTCCAAGTATTATAAGACGGAACACAACGAAATAGCTTACCAGACCAACGATTTACGAGGTTACGGTTACAGGTTATCTAAACCTATTGATAATATACCCTTAAGTGGGAATCGAACTCAAAATCATTGTATCTAGTCTTTATGACGCCACTCATTTATATTTAATTATTAATTTAGTAAGTACATTATAAATTGCAGCGAAAAATTAAATAAATTACAAATTGCGTTTGATTCATTATCATAATTTGTTAGCAAATAAATCTATATACGTATGTAACATACTATGATTCATAGGATAGATCTATAGACATATTAGTACCACATTGGTTACATTTATCACAAAGCCAAACGATAATAGCCTTTACAAAATATTTAACATTATATTGCAGAAACAAAGTGGTGCAGAACCAAAGTGGTGGGCACAGGCGTGCGACTGTAGACGCGACTCGTTGTGGAGTCGATTCTCACTCTTGATTTCATCTCTACGCTCTGGTGACGTGGCAAAGGGCGGAGTTCCACCACTCAATTTATAAAGCCTCCAAAATTCGGCGGAAAGTAGGGAACGGAAATATCCCCCAGGTTCCTTCTGCCCATCATGCTATGTGCGGTGGTGGTGTCGATTATTAGTATTATAATTAACGAAGAAATAATTGGGCCTGTATACATCAATGAATTAGAGATTGGTATTTCCAACATATTTCGAGCGGAATTCCTATATATTTCAGATTAAAATCTATTTTCAGCATTGGCGGCTTATACATTGAATTTATGAAGTAGAATACAATATGTATTATATTCATAAGTAACTCTAGTTATAAAATTTTTAAAAACATTTTATAATGTAGCCACAGTTAATACTAATTTTATATTAGAACTAGCTAAACTTTCCCGTAGTCGTAGGAATTTCCAAATTCTTTTTTTTTTTCATTTTAAAATGTTATTCCACACTTATGAAAAATCCTTTTTAGGATATATAAAAATTTTACCGTTGAAGGATTTGAATCCGCGCCTCTTGGAAACCGCCCAAGCGCTTTGATGCCATACGTTCTTATCGGGCTACGTCGAACTTCCTGATATTTCCTTAGCGCTCTCCTACACTCCCCAAGGCACTTACATACAAAATTCAAACGGTCGGTCTGTATGTTGTCTTTCAATCGCTGCTTCTAGTGGCCTGCTCGCGATTTCGTGTTGTATTACTCTTATTATGCTGCATTTACCAACAGATTTAATCATTAGCGCAATACATTAAAAGCGCGTTTTAGCTATACATTTATTCCGGTACAGTGATATCTAGTAACAAAATCTGGGGATATACTGGACGTACATGGCGCATCTCTCCTAAAAAGAGAGTTGATATATTTAAATTTTACATTGCTTCTATAACATAAGTATGCGTCCAAATTAGTTATTTTTGGCTTTTTAAATTACATATTACAAAAGCCAAAGCTTATGTTTATAAATTTTCTTAATGAATAACTTTCGTCCTTAAGTTTCAATATTCTTTTATTTTTTGCCCCAAAATTCCTTATTCAGACTTAATTATAAAAGATTTTTTTTCTAACTAATGAAATTCAATGTTTTTGTAGTACAATAATATACTTACATATGAGTATATTCAACTATTCCTACAATGCACGCGTAAATTAATGTAATTCGATGGCGTTCATAATTATTTTTATTTTGTTATTTAAGGCTAACTAAGAATTACACGGCCTTTTTTTAATGTTATTATTTAATTTAAAAGTGAATAATATATAACTAAAAATTCTGTGAATATTTCAAGCATTTGCCTGTTATCAGTAGCGAGCAAACACATCACGTTTGTTGTGGAGTACCCCCCTTCAATATCTATTTCATTCTATTTTTAAGTAGATATTTGTTGTCATAGCGACAACAGAATAACATTATTTGTGTATGTGTGAAAATATCAACTATCTATCTGTCATGAGTTCATGAGATACAACCTGGTGTTGAGACCGAAGAAAGGAACCAACATATTTTTAATACTCATACTTATAAATTTATATACGTGGTCTGAAGTTTGAAGATATAGAGGCCAGTAATGGCGCAGGTGTACAAAGTGTGACTGTAATCCGGCTGCTTGTGGGTTTGAGTCTAACTCGAGGAAATGAAACATTTATTTGAATTTTATATGTCGAGGCAAAGTTCCTCTACTCAACACGCAATGCCTTCAGAACTCGGCGGAAATTGGGGAACGTAGTGTCTTAGCACTAGGTACCCTCTGCCTGCGAGTGGCGTGAAACTGATTTAACATTAATTTGTGAAGCGGAACTCAACTCATCCTTTTTCTTTTATGCTCATCAAATAATACAAACTTTCATCATATTTACTCGATAGCAGGCATTTTTCGCTTTAAATAAATAAGCTCAACAGTTTCTCTCAATATATCAGATTATGTAATTACTTAAGCTCCCAGTTTTTACTTTCGAAGCTTGCTTTTCCAAGCCTGAAATTAAATCGGCCGTGTGATTTACATTTTAATATGCCGAGGGACTCACCTGTAGTAAAACTAATTTATACCATCGAAAAACATTACTGTTTATTGAAACACTTGGTTTATTTGTGCGTAGTATTTACTTTGGAAAATACTAAATAGGATAAATTGCATACATATGTAAATATGATTAAAGTATTTGTATTTAATTTATCATGATTAATATATTTATTAATGAAGGCAAGCTGGGGGAAGCCTTTGAGAACTCCGACCGATGATTAAGCAAAAAGCACGTAGATTTCCGAAGGCCATGTATGAAGAGATTAATGATAGAGGACAAGGCGAAAGAGATAGCTTCGTTCATCAACTCACTGTAATAATAAAAATATAATACTCGAGGAAATGAGAGTAATTAATGTCACCGAATGAAAATGGAACCCATACCGCGTTTATAGTATCAGACATTGTGTCACTGCGTCTCGAGCACCTCAATACTTATAACATTTAATACAAATAAAAATAGTTATCTTTCTTAATGCCGTGATTTATTGAACTACTTTGGTAAATGTCCCCAATAATGGTTTCTCTAATATAACAAATTTAAGGAAGTTTTAAAATTAAAAACGAAATATATGAAATGTACATTAAATCATATTAAATCTATTTATGTAATATGGGTAAATCTTAAATAAAAATACTCATTATACCCGAAATACTTACAGAAAATGCAAGTATAATGGATTAACTTTTACAAATATTTTTATCTTAAGTGTAAACGTTACTTTAGATTGTATGCCGATCAAATTAGCTTTACCTTTTAGATAAAAGTTTATACAGTTTTATCTAATTTATAAAATCGTAAACGAGTAAATGTCAGCAACATTGGCATTTATGTTCTTTTTATTTTGACCGCGGGAAGAAAATGGTAATGAAAATGGTAACTCCAAAGTGTTTCTTATTATTTTTTTAGTAATTTCCATAAAAGAAAATGTGAGGAGATAACAATATATTTTTTTTCTTGAAGCTTTACAATATTGATAGAGACACTGTTCTGAATGTTGAACGACGGAAGTTAAATAAGTGCACTTAAGTATATAATATATTTTTTTTACATGAGCGAGATTTGAACTCTGGAACTTTTGAACTTTTTACGTACAGAACGATATTAAAGTATATATATTCGGTTTCATTGTCATCTTCATGGTTTATCCCACATGTTACAGGGTAGACAGAGGACAGAGAGGAGACTAAGACAATTTTCCACTTTCCGCCAAATTCAGTAGTAGACTGAGATGGCATCCTTCAGTTAGTTGTCATAATTATTATATCAAACTACCGCCAATGATTTCCTTATTGCCTCGCAGACTGCCCTCGATTCTTGCAGAAAGAGTTGACCGTATCTTTCCCTCTGATGAGCCCACCAAGCCTGAGACTTCAAAGCTTTCGTCTTAATTGTTTGTACTATGTACCTAAGATATATAAGCGGTACGAAGATGAAACCCACCCAAAACGCTTTTGCCCACTTAAGAAACAAAAATATTTATCAAGAAAATGTATAAAATTTTAAGAGATATGAACCCGTGCCTCTTTAGAAACCGTCATAGCGTTCTAACCAACTAAGCTGGCAACTAAGTACCG
>DWGR01005025.1:0-10666 GCA_018247715.1 Heliconius burneyi
CATTGATAACGTTAATTGGAGAGTCGAACCACTAATGACGTCTCATGCCTTTGAAATATCAAGTGTATATTGATTAATACGTATATATAAAATTATTTTATAGTGTTGTTTGTACGTTGATTATTTTTATATCTAAACTAATATTATAAAGTGAGAGTATGTTTGGTGGAACACGCTAAGCTAAGGAACTATTGACCCGATTTGAAAAATTATTGATGTGTTGGATAGCCACAATAGAACCAATAAGAGCGCAGAAACAATAAAAAATGTGGAAAAACCGGGAAAGCTTAAGAGCTTCCAAGAGCATGACCTACAAATTATTTCCATTTGACCAACCGGGCAAAGGTAGGCAATATACAGCTAGTTAGAGCTTTAACGCTATTATGGCACAGTCAGACAGCATCTGACAGAAGACTATGCAGAGCAGAGCAGAACCTACTTTCGGGGGAGTTTTCCCGCTGCATGAGTCCCGCTGCTTATCAAGGAATGTCTCGAATTAGGGCGGAGAGCGAAGATTAGCGTATCTCGACACAAAGTTTTATAGGTATGCTTATCCTGTTGTATAAAATCAAATTGACCAGTTCAAACAAAAACGATTTAATTGAAATTTCAATATATCTACTAAGCGATTACATAGCACTATTGCACCATAATTCAATTGTCACAGAATTGAGTACGTACTTGGTTAGTGCAAGAAGTACAAGTACAAGACAATGATTGTGACTTAGAGCAGTTGGGTGAGCAATTCCATTTTTCCAATTTGGTAAGAAATCGAAATAATTTAAAACTCAAAAGCTTAATACCTTTTTTTCCACAACCAAAGAAATAATATTTCAAATACAAAATTACAAATCTAAATGAAAGTCAGGTAAAAACACTAGTCTACAATAATGAGAGTCACACATTTTTCCAACCTCCATACAAGGATCCGACGGTATATTCCATTACACGTAAAAGTAAAAACAGTACTTAAAGGATACCTACAAAAGAGTGAATTTCAATAGTCCTGGCTTCAGGAAGCGATGGAAAGTCAGGTTTTTTTTTTGAAATGGTTATACAACTGTAAATGACGTAATGCCATCGCTGATTAAAGTAGAGTAACTTGTGAAAGGCAACGGAATATCAATTGAAAATTCACGAAAATGATCGAATATGGACTTTTTTAAATTGCGTGTTGGTGTTTTTGATTTGAATAAGAGACATTGCATTTTTTTCAGCTTCACGGTTTTTCACGTAATTTCCCGCAGGTAAGCAGAGAATGATTATTCCCCCTAGTAACAAGAGCGCAACGTTAAGTTACGCTACTCAACACGCAATGCATATCGTGCTACATGCGGCATACAGCATGAAGCTGAAGAAAAAAGAAAAACCGTTCAGATTATTGTTTCTATTGACATTAACAAAATGCCTAGAAACAACCATATCATCACCATAACATCAAATCCCTGATAACCCTTGTCATATCAGAAAAGTTACGACTTCGAGGACGAGCATATGAAAATGTAACATAATAATGAATATTCAAGCCCACGCTGATTATTGCCGCGATTGAAACTTTGTCAGAATTAATGATATTCGAGAAGTTTCCCGTAGGTAGGTACTAAGAAACTTGGTAATTTATTAGCAAACAAGTACGCCAGCTGAATATCAATACTTGTGGATAACTTTACACGTGGACTTGTAATTATAACGCGTTCCTAAACTTTACTTTTGGTATTGAAACTGGAAAGTTATCAGATTTCCAGCTATGTATTATATTTTATGAAAACAATGTTTTGAAATGAAAATCTTTGTTAATTATATACAAAGTTGTACTACGTTGTACAACATTAATTGGATTAATTAAAATATATAACTATTATACTTATAACTATTAAGCAAAAGGTAATTAGTGTCGAGACACTCCATTCTAATTGATTAATTTATTTCAAAGCTGGTGATTCCCATGTTCTCGGTTCAGATCTGACAAAGTTATCCATGATAAAATTACATTATTATGTATGTGCGCGACAAATGGACGCCAACTGATTTCGATGATTCTTTCTTTATTAGAAATGATGACTTCAAGGGTAGTTTGATGAGAATTTGGTTAGATTCTGATTATTGGATCCATGACAAAGTAATTGCCATTCTTTCATCACTGGTTCTTCCAAACTCCTGCACCACCAGGTTGTTGTATGTTTCCCTTTTGCAGTAAATCTTAAAATAAACGTTATATCAACACTGTATACCAACAAAGTGGTCAATTATTTACTAAATAGACATTCATTCATACAAAGGGAGGCTATCGAATGCATTCCAGTACGAATGAACAATTAATTTGTCGAACTTCGATCGTTAACAGAACTTGCTTTATCTACATCAAAGCTCTTTATTGCCCTATAACAATACTACTAATAAGGATTCCCAAAGTCACTCTGAAGCCCCGGACATTTGTATCTATATATCTATACTATTGATGTCTATCTTATCTTTTTACATAAATGTTTTAGTTTAACTGAAGCAATAATTACTTTTATTACTACATTCATGAATTTGATTGGATCCTTATAATTATTTATCTTAACGCTGTATCTCGCAATTTAGGATAGAGTGAAGACAGAGGGCCTAGGGAACCTAGTGTTATGACACTCCGTTTTCTATTTTACTTGCGAATTCGAGACATTAGGCAGAAAAATGTAAACAGAAGAATATATAAGTATACATTCGGAGGCAGGTGTGGCGCTGAGGCACTAGCTTGCGGCTGTAAACGGCATGGTTGTAGGTTCAATTTCCACTCGGGGGTGTGTAATAATTTAAATAATAATTTCCAAGCTCTGGTGACGAGGCAAAGCGCTACTTTGAACTTCACAATTCAACATTCAATGCCTCGGGAATTCGTACGTAAGTGTGGAACGGAAGTGTTTTGATAGGAACGGAGTGTCCTAACACTAGATTCCCTAGGCCCTCCGTCCATTCTATTCTCACAAGAGCAGTAGAACTAAGAGTAAATAATATAATATTTACCAAAAAACAAACCTAACAGAAGTAACTTCGCTACGATATTCAATATTTCGAATCACACCACAGTGTGTGGGAAATTGGATCGCTTCACGCCTCCGAGCTTAGACTTATCGTCTTTGCTTTATATTTTCAATAACTTTTATATTTTAACGAATAAACAGTAGATTATTTTTATTGTCATACAATTGTATGAAGAGATGTTTATTTGTATTTGCTATGAAAAGATTAAGTCAAGGGAAAAATAAATATAATTTATTAGGATACAATGTTAACTTTTCTTTTCTTTTTCAAGGAATTATTTAAGAATACTGTGTGTGTGTATGTGTGTGTGTGTGTCTGTGTGTGTGTCTGAGAGGGAGTAGGTCGTCGGTAAAATACGTTGTGGCGCAGGGGCACAAGCGTGCGACTGTAGACGCGACTGTTGTGGGTTAAATTTCCACTCAGGGGAATAAATTATTAGCCAAGCAAAGCACGGCTTTAAGTTCCACCATCTACAGGCATTGCCTCAAGAATTCAGCGAAAAGTAGGGAACAGAAGTGTCTTAAGGTGACGGAGTGTCTTTACACTAGGTTCCCAGGCTCTCTCTGCCTAGCTTGCTATGTGCGGGAAGTTAAAAAAACTTAGGATTATCAAAAGTTTTACGTATATATAAATTGATTTATCTAAATACAAGCATTTTTTAAAACACAATATAAAATATTATTTAGCAAAAATATATTTTTTAAATAACAGCTTATTTTCAAAAATTTATGATCCATCACGTTGTATTGTCAGTATTGCTCGCATATCGATTACAGATGTTACCTAGGGATGCGACCCAGATATCAAGATACTTGTATAACCAGTACTATGAAGTCCGAATGTCTCTTACTGGGATTAAATAGGGGTGAGATAGGTACATCACTATTCAGATATTTTCTTCTATTACAATATACTTATTTCTTTTTTTATATCCGTATTTATCATCTCGTATGATAGGTAAAGAGATCCTAATGATGTAATACTCCATATTCTGCTTTCGTTTGTATAGGTTTTTCTACTTTCAGTAAAAAAAACCATCACGGCGCAGCGGTATAACATGTGGCAACAAACGACGTTTGAGGGTTCAATCCCACTCCTCGGAATGATGATATTCAAATTATTTTCTCGCCTGATAGACGAAGCACGAAAAAGAACGAAGCGTCTTGTAAGGTCTGTGAAATTCGGAAAACGGACCATCTTAACTCTTTTTTAAAGAAAGTAAAGAACATATGTAAAGCTAAAAAAATATTTTTTACGCGTCGTCACGTTTATAGTCAGAGGCTGACTGCGTCACCCGTTTTGTCATTTAAAAAAATTATAAATTCAATTTTAAGTTAAAAATTAACATCAAAAATATAATTAAACATCCACATTAAATATTCATATTTGTTCAGCCCTGTATAGTTATATCCCATGAGAAATTATCTAGTAGCTACTGTAGTGTAGTATAGTACAGAGGGATACGTGCGATACGGTGCGAACAATATGCATGCATTTCGTTAGCCTTTTAGCATATGTTGGTATATTATAAGTTATAATTTACTGCGGAATATGGTATATTTTAAATAAATTTATATTAAAGGCCGAAAACTAGCTCTCAGCGGTGTTGAGTTCCGCCATTCAATACTCAAGAATTTGGAGGAAAATGGGCAATGGAGTGTCTTAATATTAATTCAATTCAAATAATTTTATTTAAAATAAGAAGGTACAAGCTTCATTTTTCGAACGTCAAACAATCTACCACCAGTTCACTAAAGTTAATGCCTCAGACCTGAGAAGAACCGGCGCAAGAAACTCAGCGGGACTTTTTTTAAGTCAATTTTATACAATATTGTTTATTTGTGATAATTATACCTTTGAAACAGACTGGAGCGCGCATTTCAGTCCCAAGGCGTGTTAGTTTTACAGGGTTCCTCTGCCTACACTGCTGGTTGCGGGATACTGCGTGAAGCTAAATAAAAAAACTACTCTTCACCTGCAACTCCGCAGGAGTAGTCAAATGAAAACAATATTAGTAGTTTATGATACATGATTATGCATATAATCCAATTACATAGAAATCAGTAACGTGAAATTTATTTTATCTTCATACCGTATCCCACAAATAACAAAGAAGACATAAGGTACCTGGGTACCTAGTGTTAAGACACTCTGTTTTCCATTAAGACGCTCCCGCTCTTTACTCACCGCCAAATTCTTGAGGCATTGCGTGGTGAGTGGCAGACTGGCAGAACTCATCGCCACACTTGATCTTGTTACAAGAGCGAGAAAATAAAACCAATTTATTCCCACAAATGAAAATCGAATTCACAACTCTCGCGTTTACAGTCAGACGCTGTGCCACTGTTTCACGAAGGCATCATTATTTAGTTTGACAATATATTGACCTATAAAAAAATATGACTCATATATACATATATTTAACGAATTCTTTTAAGAGGAAAATAAACAAAACTGCTAATATTCCACAATTCTTTCAGAATTCAGAATAAAAATCTAAAGCGTATTCCATTCTATAGAATATTCAATCTATCATGTGACACGACGAAATATAAAATAAATCTATATAGGGTCGTCGGTTCGAGTCCCGGTCTACGTGACTGGAATTTGACATTCGGGATTTTCGTTATAAACTTCGCGACAAAGTTTGTGAAGTACGGAATGAAATTGGGCGTGGCATTGAATAGCTTTGGAATATATGTTGAAGCCTTTGTGGCTTAGTAGGAAAATATTTGACTAACTTTCAACTGTGGCTTCACCCGCGTGACAAATAAACAAAATAACTAAAATTTGTAGGTATATGATAAGTTAAATATTATTAATAGGGAAGGTAGCTTTATCCACACGTACACGTATCCACATATCTCTGGGTCGATAAGACATGGTACTATCGGAAGATCTTAAAGGGAATGGAATGTTTTAACACTAAATTGCCATGTTCCCAATGCCTACCCAGCTGCGTGTAAATTAAAGCGTAAAGCTGGAAAAAATATACAAAATCTTACATAAATTGTAGCCTATTAAGCTATATTACCGTAAACTTTCATCCAAAACCGTTCAGTAGTTTTTGGGTTAAAGTGGAACAAACATCAATCCTCGCAAACTTACACAATTATTATAATTGCAGGATATCCAGTTAACCACTTTGAAACAAAATATTTATCTTATTATAGTAAATCAAAGTAGCTACCTGACTGCGAAACATGGTTTCACGTAAATGGCCGCTAGCATTTTGGTTTAGGCTTGTAATAATACACGTTAAAATAACTGTTCTATATCAAATAATAATGAACGCTTTAATTATAATGAAATGATGGAAGAATCGTTTTAATGAGGAGTTTTAATTAATATAACAAATGTGATTCGGAAATGAAGCCGTCGTGGCGTATCGTCTGGCTGTAGGTTTGGCGTTAGGTGGAATACTCGTACGTCAAAGAGCGGTGTTAAGTTGACGGTGTTGAGTATCTCTTACCGGATAAAGCGTGAAACTTAAAAATATATATTAATATTAACATCGTTAAGGTGCAATAATTATATAATTTTATAATTATATCTGTGCGTTCATTTTTAAATGGAGCTTTTGATAATTTTTATACTTAGAACATTTTACAACAAGGCCGTCGTGGTGCAGTGGTAAATCATCTGACTGTAAATGCGATTGCTGTGGGTAAAATTCTCACTCAGGGGAACGATTTATGTCTATTTCTTCGTTGTTGTTCCACCACGCGGCTTAGGACAGCCTGTCTTTTAGTTTTATAAACTACATATAGGTATTTAAAGTTATTAAAACTAATAATTTATCAAATTATCGAGGCCGTCGCGGACCAGCGGCACAAGGGGGTGACTATAACGCGACGGTTGTGGGTTCGATCCCCACTCGAGGAAGTCACAAATTACTTTACATTTATATTTCCATTTTCTTCGCTCTGGTGTTGAGGCAAAACGCGGCGTTGAGTTCTGCCACTCGACACGCAATGCCTCCAGAATTCGGCAGAAAGGCGGAGTGTCTTAACACTAGGTCCCCCCTGCCTACCCTGCTGTGCGCGGGATACAGCGTGAAGCTGATTTTGATTTTAACAGTAAAATTTACACAAAAAAACTTAACTACGATTCAAAGCAACTAAAAACAATTAATTATTCCGCAATAATAGCGCGCCTCATTAAACTCTAACGAAATAGTTCGAGATTGTCTTCCTGACACTAAAGTACCTACGCTGTGATGCTGTGCCACCATACATTTTGTTTTAATTAGAAGAAGCCTTTGGACCAATTATGTTGGAACAAAGGATTGCAAGGTATAGAAAATTAAATGGCATGTTCTTTATTAAATAGAAATAGGAAAGATTGAATAAATTTAGTAAGTTTAAAACAATATTTTCTCAACCGACTTCAATGAAATTGAAATTTATGTTAATAAAAGATATTTAAAAATATTATCTGGAAAATTGTGAGAATAAAATAAAAGATTATTTGTAATTTTTTTCAGGAAAATACCTACTTTAATATAACAAATGTAAAAATTTGTAATGATTGATGTTTGTTCCACTTTCAAATAAAAACTACTGAACTGATTTAAGTCAAACTACAGTAATTTATACATCAAAATAACACATAGGGTACAATTTATTTAAGCATTTTGTATGTTTTTTGTTAAGTTCTTTAAGTTGAAGCGGGCGATGTCGTGCGTGGACCGCTAGTCAAACAATAAATTTGTAACCTCTACATTAAAAAGTGCAACTGCTTCAGCTTACCAGCACTTCTCACCAGAACTGTCTTCCAGTGGTAGTAGTTAGCTATGTTCATCCGACGATTCAAAATCAAAAGCCTGCGAAAGTGTTTTTTAAATTAACATCTCTCATGAATCACTCTGCCCTTCAAAATCCATATTTTGTTTATATGTATACTAGCAACATGACAGTGGCTTTGTTCGCTTGAATAACTTTTTTTTCTCTTTCCCGCCTGTAGCAGGGTTAAGCTCATCACTTTCCGCCAAATTCTGTTTATAATGTGGTGTGTGTGTGTTGTTTCGGCGCATTGTGTGATGACTGGCGGAACTCAACGTCGAGCTTTTTGCCTTATTACCAGAGCAAAGAAATAAAAATATTAATAATTAATTTCTTTGAGTAGGGATCAAACCTACAACCGTCACATCCTTGTGCCCCAGCGCCACGACTCAAGCTTAAGTTTTAAATGATCTATATTTTATAAATCAAAGCGTTTACATACAATGAGAATGAATAAAGTCACTAAAAACTGGATTCTATATCTGGTTTGTTCGTTCGCATAACATACATATTATATATATAAATCATATAAATAAATAAACCTAACTTAGCTAGTACACGAAATTAGTCATGTATTATTAATGAACAAGATTTTGTGGACAATGTAGGTACTGTACTGTGTACCACGAACGTATCACTAATAGGAACATACGGACGAACAAAATAGTGGTTTAATCGATATCGATGGTATAAACGAATTAAGTAAGTGATTATATCTGAGGTCATTCTTTTTATTATGGCAAAAAGGACAAGGCAAACGAGCGTTCGAGTCACCTGAGGGTAAGTGATCCCCGCCGCCCACGACCCCGTGCAACACCAGAGGAGTTACAGGTGCGTTGCTGGCCTTTAAGGTGGAGGTAGACGCGCTTTTTGAAGGTACCCATATCATATCGACCTGGAAACACTGCCGCGGGTAGGCCATTCCACACATTCGATTTTCTTTCGTTTGAATGCAATGAGAAAGTCCAGCGTTAAGTTCCGCCATTACAATACATAACAACAACCAAGATCTCGCATTCGAGCAGGAGAACTGGAAACGGAGTGCTTGGACTTTTTATTATTTTTAAGGTCCGTAACTCAAAAAACTTTGTTATCCGCTTGTTATTTCGAGATTCGTTTACGCTACCTTCTCTATGAAATTCACCGCGTTATTAAAATTTATAAAATACATCTCGAGGACCAAAAGTTATAAGATTTGGCGCGATTGGCGCGAACTTACAATACAAATAAAAGAAAAATTCGAAATATGAAAATTTATAGTTATTTTATAGAAAAAAAATCATTACATACTTATATTGGTAGTTATTTTCATACAAATCAAGTGCACACGCCATATTTGTCAATTTGTAACACAGTTTTACTTCCCGTAGACCTAGAATCCTGAAATTGGTGCGGAATCCTTGGCGGGCAAGCCCCACTCGCACTTTAGAGAAAGCCTACCGAATGTGTTTTATAGAAAACCTACTGAAGCACTCTGTACTCGACAGTTCCACTCATTTTGGTGAATGAGTGTAGGTGGGCCTGGGTGGGTAGTGCCAATCCCAGAAATTGTCCATCCCAGAAATTTGAAATTGAAATTTTACTAAGGAAAACGTTTATAACCAGGCCGAAAGTATGATACACAACTTATAATTATTTTCATTTGAATTTTCCAAAAAAAAAACCAAGCGGGCGAAGTCGCAGGTGATGCTAGTAACATTAAAAATAATTAAACAATAAACCATCTAATAATAAAGCTCGAATAATTTCAATCCCGTGAATAACGCACAAATAATTATGTCATAACATGTCGACGGTTAATTAACCGCAAAATGGCTGCGTACCTAACCACTGCCCAGGCTAGTATAATTTGTAAATGCCCTATATTATACGAGCTCCGGGCTCTATATACCTAAAGGCATGTACATGTATGTACATGTAAAGTAGAAAATGATAAGGTGATAAGTGAGTGATGATTGAAAATTTAAATACCAAATATTGTATTTATCGTAGATAAATTTCGGAGTTAAGTTCCGACACTCAAGACGCCGATTGTCGGTGGAAAAAGAGGTATGGAGTTTCTCAACACTAGATTCTTAATATATCTCTTGTTATTATAATAAACCTAGCATATCAAAAATTAGCTTCATGTTGCATCTCGCACGCAGCAGGGTAGGCAGAGGGAACCTAGTGTTAAGACACTCCGTTCCCCCACTTTCTGACGAATTCTGGAGGCATTGCGTGCTTAGTGGCAGAACTCGGAACAAGAGCGAAGAAATGGAAATATAAACGTAAATTAATATTTACTTCCTCGAGTGGAAATCGAACCCACAACCGTCGCGTTACAGTCACACCCTTGCGCCGCTGCATCACGACGGCCTCTACACGGCCTAAAGTAAAGCTTTATATATATCATCATATTTTTTTCCTAGTAGCTTCACAAATCGTTTCGCATATATTCAGCATGGTAAACATGGGCACCCAAGTTTAAAACATTTCGCCTCCTGCTTCACCCTATTTTCGAATCATTGTGTGTTGAGTGGGGAAACTAACAAAAGGCTAAACCATAAACTATAAAGGTAACCGATTTACTTTTCTTTTTCTTTCATTCATAAAAAAACTATTCTCCAGTTTCATTCACTTATTTCATACTTAACCATTGATCCATATCTCTAAAGGCGATTCGATTAGAACCTGTTTTTTTTTTCGTTGCTTTTATAAAAGTTTTATATACGAGTATATTTTTTTTTTCAAAGAAAAAAAACCTCGAATATAAAACCATTATGTACAGCTAAACAATACCCCTGGCGTGGTGCGCCGAAAGAGCCAACATTTTCTACCCATACCAGGATAGGCGGAAGGAACCGTCGACAACCGTC
>DWGR01005026.1:0-10665 GCA_018247715.1 Heliconius burneyi
GATTTCCGTTGTAAATAAAACATTAAATCTGTTACTTGTACTTTAAACGCTGGATTTGAACCCAGATCTTCTAAGATGATATACTTATTATCCTCTAAGATAATATACGTAATCATATACGCTCACAGTGACAAAATTATTTTGGAAAGTTCGACAAATCCTACATTTTGGAGGTGTTAAAAAAATGACAGGAACGTTGGGAGGAGTCTATCTATCTAAAAGGGGACTATGTTGAAAAATAAAAAAATAAATAAAAATGGTGTCTTCACATATACCGGGTATCATTCTAACAACAGTATTTATTGAACCTTCCTCGTATAGACAAAGACAACCTTATCACAACACACTCCGTTCTCTGCTTTCTAGGCAAAGATACTTTGCATATTATGTGACGGAATCCAACAATTAATTAGAACATCATTTTTAGGAAAAAAAATCTATAAAATATTTTTTACAAAATTATTTGTTATCATCTTAATCTTAAATGTATGAATTAACATTTTAAAATTAGTTCAAAATATTATGGTATTTTTTTATTCCTAATAACCTCTTATCATTTCATAAGGAACCCTTCATGCTTAAGACCAACTGGTACTTATATTCAATTATGTATAATATTATAATAATTTAACCGAATAGAGCTTTAACATCCTTATCTTCAATTAGGGAGCTTTCAAAGTGTATAATATATTGCGTGTTGGATATGTGATGTTGTTGCTGAATAATATACATTATTATGGTTTAATTAATTATTTATACGGAAACCGATGTTTATTAATTATATGACATAATAATACTTTGCTTCTGGTAAGACAGTACGGCGTCGATTTCCGACACTAAATACATTGTTCTAAATTCTGTTGGAGAGCGGAAAACAAAGTGAGTTCAGATTAGATCCTCTCTCTCTCTACTTTGCTAGATGCGGAATATAGAGCAAATCTGAAACACAATGATGTAAATAAAAACTCGATCTTGTTATATGCCCAAAAATCCTTTATAAGCAGATACCTACGAACAAAACTCCAGCCTAGGTTCCAAATCTAGGTTCGAGTCCCGCAGGTCCCCTGCTTTGCCGTCGACAACATTCTCTTAAGTCACAACAACAAGTACCTACCACTTACTATGTCACAGGACAGAGTACCTTTTTCTTTTACCAACTGGTGTCGCTGAAAATGCCAGTAGGGCTTACAGCATTAATCTACAATTTGAAGAAAAACATACAAAACTTCTCTCAATGTGCGAATCAAAGTGATTTTTCAGTAATAATAGAACAAAAACAGTAGTGAGATATTATTTGTGGATCTTTTAAAATTATTTGAAAGTGTGAATCAGTGGATAGATATTGATAGGATATAATAACGTTACCCACACAATTATTGTGGTTATTGAAACTGATGCATACTATTTGATTTAAATTTATTTTGTTGTATAGAATTATCAAATTAAACAATGTACTCGTACAAACTCGTATAAAATATTAATTTGCGGTGAAATTTTCATTACCCAGGATTTGTCCCACTAATATGAAAATCGCATCTATAAGCTGCATTGGTTTCGGCTAAATGTGGCTTAGATTTTTAAATTGAATTAAAGTATAGAAATATGGATACATAATTAATTCTAAGAGTCGTACTTAGCAACAGCTTTCAATTCTGAAATCTATTTTGGCATGTCGTTTTCATTCATATTAATAATAAATATAATCTATAAATGAAAACGGAATCTTAAGATCTTTCTCAGAGTTGATAGCGATTTATAAATGCGAGCCAATTTTACTTAAATTGTTGATCGCAGGCACAGTGGGTGACTAACGTGATTAACATGATATAAGACTCCCTCGATGAATGGACTATAATAAAAAAAAAATTCGAACCGATCGATACTGAAAACTTTTACTTAGAGGACAAACGCGGTGTTGAGTTCTGCCACTCAACACGAAATGTCTCCAGAATTCGGCAGAAAGTGGGGAACGGAGTGTATCCACTCTACACACTACACTAGGTTCCCTTTGCCTACCCTGTTGTGTGTGGGATACAGCGTAAAACTATTTTTTTATTTTATTTAGATCCTGTAAATAGCGTGATCTGAAAAATATATTCTTCAGCTTAACGAGATTAATATTAATAACGCGTCTTAAATACTTGGATACTTAAATATACATATGGGTATATTTCTTATTTAATTGCTAATTATAATTTGTCTACGTTTATTAATAAAATCCAGTAAATAAATTATTGAATTAAACCATTTATATTGTAAAATTTATGCTCAATACCGTCTCAACTTTGTCGTGGTCTCCAAGCAAGCAATAAACAAGCCCTGATGAATACGGAATGGAAATTCTGGCAATTATTCAAATCGACTACGTTCTTGCTACGTTTATTTGATTTTTGCACGACGTATCGTTTTGGCTACCGGCTTACTTGTTTTGCTAGGGTTCGTTTATTTTTGGTATGTGTGGCTTATTTTGCATATAATACATACTCGAGGAAATGAAATATTTATTTTAATTTATATTTCTATTTTTTCGCTCTGGTGTCAAGGCAAAGCGCGGTGTTGAGCACTCTTGGCATTCAACAGGCAATGCCTCCAGAATTCGGCGGAAAGTAGGGGAGTATCTTAACATTAGGTTCCCTCTGCCTTCCCTGCTGTGGGCGGAGTACAGCGTGAAGCTGATTTCATTTTCATTTAATGTTATTACTTATACAATAATTTCTTACCATCGATAACTATATTACTAGGACAATTTGTTAAATTAATATACAAAACTTAAGAAAAACAGTATACTCTAACCCTCAACTTAGACATAAAGCCTTGCTTTCTATGCTTGACTCAAAAGTCATCCACATTAGATCGTCATCGTCACGAGTGCTGCGGTTGCTGAGGTGCCCCCGTTTCAGCACTTAGGCGATTGACTGCGGCCTTAATAAGTCAACATACACAAAGACATTTGGTGATTACGTAGCTTTCTCGGCTTTTCGGAAACACTTGGGTTAGTTTAAATTAAAATTTAATTTATGAATATTTTAAATTATGAAATGGTAGGGTATTTTTTCAAAGAAGCTCTTTAATTGCGTTTCGTTTAATTTTCAGGAAAAAATTGAGTTTCGATCAATTTTGTAGCAGCTCAGCTCAAAAGAATTCTTCGAATAGGGATAATTTTTTTTGTGTCATTTTTATTATATGAAAAATAAAACACAACCTCCATAAATCAATTTGTTTCAATTTTTTACAAGCAAAAAATTTAACTATCACTTTTTTAAAATTCTCAAAGTCAAAATTCTTATTGACTTGTATTATTGATCTGATTTTAATAGAATTTGACGTAAACAATATTTATATTAGGTTTTGTTATAAAACGGCTTGCCGACGAACAAGCTTTCTAGGTCTATCCACTATTAAATATTTATTGAAATAATATTAAGATGAAATCATTTGCCAGGGAACCGAACTCACGTTATTCGTATAATCATCACATTGAGCTGAAAGGAACTAGGCTGGCCATCGGCTCTATCAACTACTATTAATGAAAGTGCCTGTGAAACCTTCACAACTACAAATTTCCATCTAAAATAGAAAAAAATATTACCAATACAAATATTTATACAACGATTTTTTTTATTTTCACTGTTATTTGAATATGCCGTGCCGTTATATTTATAAAAGCTCTTGATAAAAAACTACAACCATTGACAACAGTGTTTCTAAAATTCAAAGGTTTTTTTATTTCTTTTATCGGTAACTTTCTTTCGTTTGTGCAGTTCGGAAATAGTCTCATAGCGTGTTAATTATAATAAACTTAACCACGTTGGTTCCCTAATAACTAAACTATATAATAAAAGCAAATTTATAAACTAACTCAGTGGAATAATACCATACTATAAGCACGATAGTTGTGGATTCAATCTTAGCCGGAACAATGAATATATTTAAATTACTTTATTTTTCCGATCTGGTCATCAAGGAAAAATCGCTTCGTTAGTTCTCTCCACTTAATACGCTTTTTGTTGAAATTGGGCGACAGGTGGAATGGAGTGACCAGGGGGGCCCAACATTATGTTCCATCTAGGTAGATGGAACATAATAAGGGTAGTTACCCTACTTTATATAGCTGATCATAAGAAAATAATATATGTTCCCTTATATAGCGGTAGCTTACAGTATTCAATGATTCTAGGTTCATCTTTTACCCAGAAAGAAGTACATTTTATATAGGTTAGCATACATTGAAGGCATAATGCAGTGGCAGGTTAATGATATATCACATTAATATTAATTATTTATTTAAAATTCTGATTACGGCCTATTACTCCCACCTCATTACCTGGAGAGTTTTAGTATTATTAATGACATTGAGTGTTAAACGCCAGAATAAATTTGCGTACACCGTAGATGATGTACCTAATAGAAAACTTATGAAATATGAGATTGTACATTTTACTGACGGATTATGTATTATGAACAAGAGAATATTAGAAAATGACTTGACATTTTTTTTTAATATAAATATTTATTTAATTCGATTCAAGTTTTGTCTTTTGTTGATATGAGTGAAATTTTGAAATAAAAGTTATATATACACGTTGTTCTTATTTTATCAACTATTTTTTTTCACAGTTTATAATAACATCACTTTCCACCTTGTACTTGGATTGTAATGCAGTTTTCAATTGAAAATATAAATTAAGAAAATAGAAACAATTTATTCAACGTAGGCCACAGGCATTGAAATATGTTATTTAATACATTAAAGAATTATTACCTCTTCATACATGCCCTCCGGGGCACGTTGATGATAATGGACGAGGCGAAAGAAGTATGTAGAGACCGTAGCGTTTAGCGCTCCATCCTCTCTGACTACCCTGCTAGGGATAAAGTATGAAGTTAAGCTAAGTTAAGGAATTATTATTAATATTTACTTAACGAAATTTAGTGATGTACGTACCTACATATTATTAGGATACACCGGCGCTTAATATCTTAAACTGTTTTATTAATCTATACTATAAAAGCATTTAAACGACTGTAAATAAGAAAAGTTGTGAGTTCGATTCCTACTCGAGTAAATGGAGTATTTAATATTATTATTTCTTCCCTCTAGTGTCGAGGCAAAGCGCGGCGTTGAGTTCCGCCAATCTTCCTTCAGAAGTCAGTGGAAAGTGGGGATCAGAAGTGTTTTTATGGGAACGGAGTGTCTTAACAACAGGTTCCCAGATTCCTTTTGCCTTCCTTGCAATGCAATATAGCGAGAAGCTAAAAAAATATGATAAAAATTTTCAATCTCTGAACTATTGTTAATCGTAACAATAACAATATTTACAAACATAATACAACAAAAAAGAAACCGGTCAAAATTAACCATATGTGAAAAATTAGTGTGTTGACAATTTATGGCAAGTCGAAAAGAAAATTTAAAGCTGTCAACGCTTCAAAGAAAATGTCTAGAGGCGTTTCGTTAAATTAATGGAGTCGTGGGGTTCGCTGTCAATCATTTTGTGACGTGCGAATGCGCATGTAGGACATACGTGATATTGTATTAAAGGACTTGTCTTTTTAACTGTTATAAAGTAAGAAAATCTCTATATTTGTTTTAATCTCTCTGAGTTTTGTCTTATATTTGACTAGCCGTGTTAGTATGTGATATCTTGCAAGTTCAATTTGATCTACTTCCCAGTGTTCGATAGAGCTGAAGTTTAACACTACAATGTAAAATACGCTCTGGCTAAATTAATAATAATAAAACTAAGGTGCTGTATCGGTACATAAGATATACCATTCTCGAAGTACAGAATATTCTTTCACTAACTTCTTCCAGCGTTGGGAAGCGCGTAAATCTGTACATTTTTTTAAAGATTTAATGTAGCATCATACAAGTTTCAGTTTATTTTTATGCGAATTATAATTATTGTGTTTTCTTACAGTGTCGCATTTTAACGTTGTAGGTTTCCAAATCGTAATTTTTTTTAGTTAGAAACCTTCTTTTTTTAGTCAGAATTAACAAACGTGCCTTTTTTCTTTATAACGAATTCAAATTTTACTAAAACAAACGTACATACAACCAGTCAAATACTTATAATTAATATCTTATCTATATTTGGAAATTCTCATTTAAGTAAATTCAAGAATAAATCTTTTACGAAAAATAAAACAATATAAACCGTTAAACGTTTTCCTCAGATTCGATATACTCCAGCTATCAAAAACGGCAAATGGCGGACCTTATTCAATAGAGATATAATCTTTTCACTTTAATTTCGTTTAGTCCCTTGGCCAGGTACCTACAGTTTGGTCGTCAAATTCAAACATGGACTCGAATCAGTCGAGCAAACGTGACTTGTAGAAGGGATTTACTGCAAATTACTTTGGAAAACTCCACTCTAAAAGGTTTCTAAACTTTTTTTATGATACTAATATGTTTTCAACTTAGAAAGGACTTCTTTTTCTAAAATTAATCTAAATGCTCAATATTCAAGTTTTAGTATTAAGTATTTTTATTGCAATTTGAAAGAATAAAAATAATTGTCACCATTTTAAAAGACAAAGCTAGTAAATTGTTTATAAGCTAGGTAGTGGAGCTACAGCCTTCGTTTGCCTAACCAAACGTAGATAAAATTGTATTTTATGTAAACGGTGGGAAAAATTGTATTTTATTTTTGTAAGTACAATTCATCAGCTCATTCAAGTGCTCAGAGTGGAGTAGTATGTACAATAATTGCAATTAATGAGAGATCAGGTGGGATGATCTGACAATTTACAAAGCCTATATTTCATTTGTAATATGATATTCAGTCAGGTTTATTCTGATGATGTCATTATGATGATTTTTATGTATTTTATCTAATATCTAACTCAAATTTATAAAAAATTGCTACCTCAACGGTTCTGGCCATACAGCCAGGTGATCCAAAATCTTTCAAGCAATCAATATTACTGTAAAGTTTCATCTAAGTCAGTAGAGTAATTTTTGTGTAAAAATGAAAAAAACATGCACCCTCACAAACATTTATAATATTAGCAGCATATAAGAAGCTCATATACCACTTCTATTATCGTAAGGGCAAATGGAGAGAGCAAATTCTAAACATTTATCAGGGAACCTGTTCCGGGCAGATGGTCATTAATTCTGAGTCACCATTTATCTCAATGCCGAAGTAAACAATGAGATATAAAAAGCCTATTGTACTGTCAAACATCACTTGTTTATATTTTATTAATACTTAAATATTGTATTGTTCTATATGTTGTTATATATGTTATAACTTACTATGTATTTAATTATTAGATTTTCTTGATTAGCAGGAATGTAATTAATTAAATGAAAAAAAATAGCATCACGCTGTATCCCACACACAGTAGGGCAGGCAGAGGGAATCAAGTGTTAAGACACTCCGTTCCCCACATGTAAGTAATGAAAGTAATAAATATACGCAGTTCTAATTTCATATACCTATATGTGATCGTACATTACTGTAATGTTTTTGAAATAGTGGATGAAAAATATGAGTGAAGTTATCCAAACACATCGTGAAATTATACATAATATAGTCGTTTATATAATTTTTTTTAACCCTTTATATCCTTTATATTTGATCTGTTTCAAATTCTATCTAAACGATAAAGGTACTTTTGTATTACAACATTTCTTTTAACCCCACAGAGTTTCTCAGCATGTATACAAAAAAGTATAGAATTTTTTTACAAAACATATTCGCGATTTTATTGTATTCCTGTCAATATACAATATAAGTATATTATAAATCTTTCAATAAAATGTAATTCTCATTCCTTGCAAAGCACTTAAAATGTTTACTCAGCCGATTTCCCATTTCGCTGACGGTGCTGTCAGTGTCCGCTTCAATACAAAGTAGTTTATCTTTTTGAATATTCACTTGGTATTTCTTCAAATATCTATATTTGATATAAAAATATGTATTAATTTTTTAAACAATGTTTGAGTATATAGTATAAGTAGGCATTCCCTTATTTGAATGTGGTGTAATGAAAAATATTTTATATTTTTCTTTCTTCAGTCTAGTAAAGCGCTGTGTTGAGTTTTACCACTCTTACTTAATGCCTCAGTGAAAATTGGGGAACGGAAATGTCTGATTGGGAACGGAATTTCCTAACACTACGTTATCAGGTACCATCTGCTTATCCTGAAATGTCCAGAATACAGTGTAAAACTAAAATGTAACATTAAAATAATAATGGTTTAACAATTAAGCTGTCGTCCTAGAATGTTAGTCCTTTGGAAATTTAATTTATGACTTGGTCAAACGACAAACGAGACTTGTAGCAATCATGCAAATCGTATTCAAAGTAAATTAAATTCTATTTCGAAAAATGGCAACAGAAACGCTATATTTGAGAATTTTTCATGTGTTCAGCAAATATTTGTTCTGTCATATTTGTTTGTACACTTGTATGTATTGGTGGTATTGTGGTGTATTGGAAAACACGTTAGTTTTTTATGATGTGAAGTATTCTAGACTTCTTTTTTTTTAGCTTCACGCTGTATCCCGCACATACATAGCAGGGTAGTCAGAGGGAACCCAGTGTAAAGACACTCCGTTACCCACTTTCTGCCGAGTTCTAGAGGCATTGCGTGTTGAGTGGCAGAACTCAACGCCTCGACACCAGAGCGAAGAAAATGGATATATAAACGTAAATAAATATTTATTTTCTTCGAGTGGAGATGGAACCCACAACCAGCCGATTTAGTAGCGCACAAAGTCACGATGAATTAAATCCTTTTCAAATTTTTTTAATAACATATAATAGCTTAGCTTTTTTACAGTCCGATTGGCAGAGGGAATGTAGAGATCCTGATTCAGTAATAAAACTCAACTCTGTGTATTGTCTAGCACATTTGAAAAATAAAAAAAAATTTAAAATAATCATTTCTTGAGTTTAAATCGAACTTACAACTATCGCGTCAAACACTGTCCCACTGACACGTCATTACTATCAAATACTGTCCCACTGACACGTCATGACGACTTTTTTCTTGTATATTTTAGTTTTACGCTGTAAGTGTATAAATATAAATATTGCTTTAAGGTATAAATGAGTTTTTTTCTTTATTTTTATTTAATTAATGTTAAGTGATAAACGATACACTTGAAAAAATGTATGAAAAAAAACACTAAGAATATAATATAAACTCAAGCTACCGTGGCGCAGTTACTAACACGGGAAAATGAGATAATTTAAAAAGCTGTTTAACTACAACACATGTGTTCAACACATACTTATCTCAAATTTAAGATTCTATTGCGCCGTGTGTTCCCGGCTTAGAATAGGATCACCCTGGTACTGGTGGTGTCGTAAGAGGCGACTAAAGTACGAGTGGGAGAGTCACGTCGCCAGCGACATGCATGGGCAGACTCGACTGGATCATTACCACCCCCGGCATTGAAAACCGGCGTGAAGTAGTGGCTTTATGCCATTGAGTTTTGCATTAGGTAATGCCGGGCTCCAGCGCCCAACCACCTCAAAAGCTGGCAACGCACCAGTAGCTCCTCTGGTGCTACGCGGTGTCATGGGCGGCGGTGATCACTTACTATCAGGTGACCCGTACGCTCGTTTGCCATGTCTTTTTCCATAAGAAAAAAAATTAGGATCTCTCTGCTTACCCAGTTCTGTTCAGAATGAAGATTGAATCTAAAAAAAAAATAAAACATGATTAAAGGTGAACATTGAACCAATGGACACCTTGGGTACCAGATACTTCCTACTAAATCGCGATGTCGAATTGTTTTACTTTAACACAAAATTTTGAGGTGGTGCACAAGCAAAAGCACGATTCTGTGACTAACGCGATGGTTGCGGTTTTGAAGTGGGGAACCTAAGGGAATGAATTATTATTTATTAATATTTTCGATTCTTCGCTCTGGTACCAAGGCAAAAGCCCAGCGTTGAGTTCCGCTACTCAACTCGCAATGTCTCGAAAATTTTGGCGGAAAGTGGAGTGTCTTAACACTGGGTTCCGTCTGCCTACTCTGCTGTGTGTGGGATACAGCCTGTAACGGTTATACAAAACATAAAACGCTATCAACACACAGTAAATTGTTTAAAATATATCGATCGTACTCTGTCTTCATTAGGATAAAACCTTTCTTAACGTTATACGCTTGTTTACCCTCGGGTTCGATACATGATACAAGGAACCAATATAGGGTCTAATCAATCAAGCCGGCAATCAGATCGTTTATCAAAGTTCTACGAGAGCTGCACAAGACCTCGTAATGGGCAAACAAAAATTGTATTATATTATTAATTTGTAATGACTTGCTTACTTGTGCAACTTGTATATGGTTTGTAGCGGGGTAGGCAGAGAGAGCCTAGTGTCAAGACACTCCGCTCCCCTTATTTCGCTGAGTTTTCGAGGCATTACGTGTTAAGTGGCGAAACTCATCACCGCGCTTCGTCTAGACACTAAAAATGAAAAACTATTAAATATTTTATTTCCTCTAGTGAAAATCGAACCGACAACCAGTCGCGTTTACAATCACACGCTTGTGTGACTGGACTTTTATTTTATATTACATATAATTTCAAATATCAGTTCTGTTAAGAGGTAAGAGGTAAAGGTAAGATGTTGCTTAATTTCGTCGGAATTGATTAAACGTTGCAGTATGCTTACTTTACTAGTATGTGATTTTA
>DWGR01005027.1:0-10664 GCA_018247715.1 Heliconius burneyi
CACTGCGGCCGGTCGCACGGACAGACATTCCTCGACGAATTCCCCCCCTCGCCCACATTACAGTCATAGTCCATCGGTGGCGACAGGAAGATCAAATTTAGAACATGCCAGAACATTGGTATTTTACTGGAAAATATTATAGCGAATAGGTAATAATGGTATTTTGTTATTTTATTGAATTGTTTTTCTATAGGATTATGGAGTTTTGATGTACTTTTTGCCATTTTGATTGGTAATATCAAAATTGTATGCCAGTAAATAATCGAGTAGGCTTATATGGTATAGATATCATTTAGTTCAAATATTACTTTGATCATTATGTGGGTCTATAATCTGTATTGTCTTTGGTATATAAAATTGTACAGAATCATTCAATTCAGGTATGAAACTTATAATATTGAATTGTTCAGTCTCTTTGGAATGTAGAATTTCTTGGCAATCTGTAATCTATAACGTGTTAAATAATGAAACTCAATATTGCTCTTTTTGTTACCTGAGCCGGGAATGAAAAATAACTACCGAGTGAGTATCAAATCCACTATCATCGCACCCTTACTGATAGACTGTACCACGACGGCATAAAGTGTTTACGGCACATAGCTGGGTAAGCAGAGAGAACCTAGCATTAAGACACATTCCCCATTTTCGGTCGTAATCTGGAGGTATTGCATGTTGAGTGTCAGAGCTGAATGCCGCGCTTTGCCTCGATGCCAGAGCGAAGAAATGAAAATATAAATTTAAATAAATATTTCATCTTCTCGAGTGGGAATCGAACCCAACCAGTCGGTTTTACAGTCACACCTTGTTCCACTGCGCCACGGCTGGCATCAAACATAATATAGCTAATAACAATTCTCTGAAGAAAACCATAATATAACCGCATTTTCAAATTAACATCTGATAACCCACATCCGAAATAAACTTTTTCCCTGTAAAACGGTATTAAACATTAATTTTACAGGTTTCCCCTCAAGAGGTCTAATACAAAAAACATTTCCGACGTCGAGTTCGTATAAAAGCCTCTTAAATAATCAAAGTTTGCGGCGAACAACAGAACTTAGGTTTTGAAACTTTGCAGGCCCCTTGGTCGGTAAATAGCTTCTGATGGAATAAATCTTAATTCATTTATTATTTGGCAACAATTTTATTGTGTGACATTGAAACACTTTTAAGGTATAAGTTTTGTTGAAGATCCACGGTGTTGAGTCCCGTCACTTTTTGTCTGTGATTTGTATTTATATGATACTAAAACACAAACAATTAGTTTTAAATTTTGTATCCATCCGGGCTAATCTCCGGAACAATCGATTTTTATGTGAAATATAGAAAGGATTGTGGATCAACATATTATAAGTTTCTTTTGATCCAAGAATTCTCGCGAGATCTGAATCTACGTGGGGCAAATTGCAATTAATAAAATAAATAACATAACATTTTAAAATACCAAATTATGGCGGAACTCAATGCCGCGCTTTGAAAGTGTGAAACGCAATGACTTACTCTAGGTATCATCTATTATGCAAAAACCGTAAAGCTACGCATTTTTATTGTTACACAATTCGCACGAAAATTTACATTGAATTAAAAATGTTACCCTTTTTTGAGCTAAATAAAGTTATCATGGAGAGCTCTTTGACTTTTTATTGAAAAAATTTCTAACCGCACGTCACAAACTCAAATACCATCCACAAAATCTGGATTCGCTTCCCTCCACTATGTTCGAATGGCCTACCTGCGGAAGTATTTCTAGGGCAATACGACCTTGGTACATTTAAAAAGCGCGCCTATCTCCACCTTAAAGGCCGGCTACGCACCTGTAGCTTATCTGATGTTGCACCAGTACACTCGTTTGCTTGGCCTTTGTCCATGAAAACATATTGGAAATCTTTGGTGTCTTTTATTACTAAATCTTCCACGTACACATTCAATATATCATTATGTTTTGAGTTCTGACACATACGAGTATCTTCGGTTATGAATCTTACACATTTTGTTTTTTACCTAATACAGCTGATGTTTGACTGATCGTTTCCTTATTCGGATATAAAAATACACCATACCAATAAGGAAATATTTTTATTTGTTTTTATGTAATTGATCTATTTCCATCTTGTTAAAGCTGTAGGTATTTGTTGCCAAGATGATGATGATGAGATTTATGGAGAGGTTTTTTTTGTCATTTAATTTTCTATATAAAATAAATAATTAGATCAGTTTCACGCTGTTTCCCGTACACAGCAGGGTAGGCAAGAACCTATTGTTAAGACATTCCGTTTCCCATTTTCTGCCGAATTCTGTAGGCATTGCGTATTGAGTGGCAGAACTCACCATTGTGTATAAAGTCCTATGCTGTCCTACATCACTACGATGACTTCTACATGGAGAAAAGAAACGTAATATTTTTTTTTCTCTCACCGTCCATTTCGACTAAATCTTAAGTATCCCAATGGATATGAATCCACTGCTTCAGAACTGTACCAAAGCGGTATTTTTGTCTTGCTCAGAACAAAATAAGCGATTTTGCCGAATAGGAATACGAATCAGGAATACTGCAAATACATATAACCCCTCGTTATATCAGCATTATTATGTAGCGCATGTCATGAATATGTTGATCCGAACACAAGTTTTTGGCACTTATGCATACAGAAATAAATTGCTTTAGCTTAGTTATAATACGTACATGTGAACGTATGTACCATGATGTAACATTACTTAAATATAGTAGAGTGGTGTCGGTCGCTATTACGGTAGTCATTGGTTCGATTAAATCTATGTATAGTGGGTAGAATAAGAAAAAAAAAACTCAAGTAACCAAAATTAACATAACATCTACAGAACAGTACGTGGTGGCTCAGTAGCGCAACAGCGATCATTGTAAGGTTGATTCAAATTCCTGTGAATGATTTGCTTCTATATTCATTTAGATCGAAAAAAAGCAGTTTTGAGTTCCTTCTCTTCAAATTAGTTACAAACACACCTCTTACTACAAAAATGAATTGTCTTTCCATCCAGACAATAGCTGCTGTCTGCATTGTGATTAATCAAAGCAGACTTGGTTTTCTGAACTGGACATACAAATTTAGAAAAATGAGAAATTGAAAATTGGAGTCTTTTTTCCATATATCTAATATCTAATACTTTAATTATGCGTGAATTAAAAAAAACAGCAATGTTATTTTATATAATAATATAAAATAACAATATATATTACATGATCTGTACTCAGAATCTTAGCTATAGGTACAATTTATTGTACCTATAGCTAAGATTCTTTAGCTAGCGGGAAATTCAATAATTTAAGTACTAAAATGATAAATTACACAGCTGGGAGCTACGTACACGGAACGAGATATTCTTAAAACTTCTTCTTAGAACGTACAAGTATTAAATAAAATATATTACATTATGCGAATATAAGTGGAATATTCCTTGAAACCATCGCTGTAATTTCCAAAATCGTAAACAGTTCATGTGAACTCTCGTGGAACTGATTAATAAGTAATGCTTACCTGTAATATTTATTACGGAAACTCTTTGTATTGATTATTGTAAGTTAATATTTCACTCCACGCTGTATCCCGCACACATCAGGGTAGGCAGAGGGAATCTAGTGTTAAGACACTCCGTTCTCCACTTTCTGCTGAATTTTGGAGGCATTGCGTGTAGAGTGGCAGAACTCAACGCTTTTGCCTCGACATCAGAGTGAGGAGTTTATTTATTTTTAGACTTCGCCCGTGTATATCATTTATACGATTATTACTATTGTAAATTACTGCTGCGCTCGTGACTTCAACCGTATTATTTACATAATTTACACAATGATGGCTATTCAACTCTTTGGCGATTCAGTGCACACAATACACATATTTCTAGGACATTACATTTTTTAAGAATTTTTGAAAAGTCACGCTGTTTCTCACATGAATCGCGGTAGGCAGAGAAAACATAGAGTATACACTGTGTTTGATTTTCTGCCCAATTTCATTTTTTATTTTCCTTTTGTTCTCTATGGTTCCAAGAACAGAGAACCGATAAAAGAATTATAATCCAATTCTCTGAGTGGGAGTCGAACCTACATGTGTCATATTTACAGTCAGTCTCAATTAAAAAAATGAACTATAGAAATATACTACATAAAATACAAAGACTTTAATATTATATTTACAAAATTGCATTTAATAAAAGATAAAATACCAGTCGCATCAAGATACCCAAAGCCAGTGCAGGTATTGCATGTAGAATAACAACAGAATAGATCGAACTCTTATTATAATATTTTAATATGAAATGAAAATGGCCGTCATCGATTATATTAAAAAATTGAATTTAAAAATAAACAAATTCGAAAAAAAATTGGCACTAACGTATTTAAAATAAATACGGGAAGTCGTAACTCACAACTTCGTTTGCGTGGAATATAAAACTTATATTCCAGTTTTTCACTACCCTTAGATATTTCGAGAAATTCTTCTAAATTCAACTATTTCTTACCTCAAATTTTAGCTATTTCACAACATGTTTTAGTTTTAACCTTGGTAACAAAGTCTTGTGTGCGACTTATTGTCTATACAAATATACGAGTATAAATATACCGTCGTGGCAAAGGGGCACAAGAGTATGAAGTCGGTGGGTTCGATGTTCACTCGGGGAATGTATTATTATTGAATATTTTTATGTCTTTGCTCTGAATAGCAAGGCAAAACCGCAGCGTTGAGTTCTGCCAATCAACATGGAATGCCTCGGAACTCTCTGCGGAAAGTGGAGAACGTAGTGTCTTAATACTAGGCTCTTTCTCTCTGCCCACATAGATTTTTGTAAATATAATAATAGTAATAATTAATTAGCCACCCTGTCTAAAACATTGTATTACACTCAGGGTCAAGAGACGAGCAATTAAGTATATAACGTTGAGCGCACCGCCATTTCAATACAGATAATGGTGAAAGTGCAAGCTTTATGCCATCGCAATAATGTGCTGGAACAGAATCACTTTGATGTTAACTGAAGTTATTTCTCTGAAAATCATATACTTAGTAGTACAAGTAGAAGGAAATATATACTTTTATGTATATAAATAAACAAAAAATTACTATCAAACAAACATATACATAGCACGACCCAAGCGCGGTGTTGAGTTTCGCCACTCAACGTAATGGCTCGAGAATTCATCGGGAAGTGGGGGATGGCAGTATCCTGATGGGGACCCCCTGACTTAACACAAGATTCCTTTATCCATTCCTTCTATGTGTGAAAAAGCATGAAGCTGTTCAATAAAAATATATTTTTCCCTAAAATTATACTCTCAACCATTCAACTAAATCTTCAATCTTTTTCTTGAAAACACAGTGTTAAGTAGTTTGCTTACAGCGCTATATAATACAATTATAGTTAGAAGCGCGGACGTATCGTATCAGCGGCGAGTGATTTATGCACTGCACTGGGGAGGTAAGGGCTCGTGAGATTCATTTCCGTCTCAACCGCTTTAGTTACTTTAGCTTTGTTGTACTTACTTTATATTATAGAAATATACAAAAGGATCAAACGTATAACGTATAGAAAGAATAAAATTTCCTTATATATATATAAAAGTGAAAATCATAAAATAATACTGAAGTGTGGGGAACGGAATGTCTTAGTTGTAGGTTCCCGGGTTCCCAGGATAAAACTAATTAAACTACTTTGTAAATAATTATTAATTTGTAAATAATTAAACTAGTTGCGGCAATTCCACTCTCCACTTTTCTAGTATCTACTACAGATTCTTGATATCGAAAAATAGAGTTCGTCGTCGTCACATGTTCTGACTGTTAAAAATGTAACATCTGTAAGATTATAATATGTTTCCTCTTTTACTGTAAAAAAAAATGTGTATAAAATTCTTAACCATCCCATCAACATTGGACCATTCCGACCATGATATCAGCAAAAACAACCCCTAAAAATCCAACAATACAACTTGCATTATGGTTTTTGACTTTAAAATGTGCTACTTAAGAATGAATTCCTCTCCCAATATCCATATAGATATGAATATTCGTACGTATGTATGACTTTGATACCGCAAAGTCGAGTTTAAAACATCGTTTGAATTGCCTCTCCACTCCAGGTACGGTTCCGTTCGTTTCGACAGTCGACACTTAAGATACGCCTCACACGTCGGGATACTACTTCCGATGCGAGTCTTTGTATGCATGTATTTGAATTTTGTTTTGTTAGATATGTTTTTTTTTGTTGTTATTGTTTATTATGTACTAGTATTTATGATGGGATATACTTATATTAAAAAACTGAAGAGTTATTTTGGTTCAAAATCCGTTATCTCAAGAAATTTTATTTATAATAAAAAAATGAAATTAGCTTCACGCTGTGTCCCGTGCACAGCAGGGTAAGCAGAGGAAACCTAGTGTTAAGACATTCCGTTCCCCACTTTTTGCTGGATTCTGGAGGCATTGCGTGTTGAGTGATAGAACTCAGCGCCGCGCTTTGCCTCGACACCAGAGCGAATATTTAAATAGAATTGTACTATTTTGTTTACGCAAGGTTTTAAACTATATATTACTGCTCGATGCTATTTCAAGTTTTATCTTTACAAAGGCATTTTTAATTTTATATGTGTACAATTAAAAATAAAAAAAATTCCCCACTCTTAACGCCATATTCGGACACCACATAGAAAGCTCTAAACCAATAAATCAATGTCAATCCATCATCTATCACAAGCAGTAAGCAATGTTAGGAAGAATGTAAAAGTTAGCTATTTATTAGTATATAGTAGATAAAAGAATGATAAACGTACATAGTTTGGTCATTATAATAATAATAACTGATTTATTTTATTAAATATGTTTAAACATATTATTTTTTTTGTCTAGTTTATTGATATCTGTAAAAAATGTTTTTTATTTACTTAATTTGGGCTGATGACATGAAAATATTAGAATTATCCAGGAAAACGTGAAAAAAACATTAGTAAAAATTTGATCAAAAAAACGTATTTACTGCATGTGTAGAGTAGGGAGAGAGAAACAAGAGTCAAGAGACTGAGTTTGTGACTTTACCTCAATTTAAAGAGATAGCTGTTCAGTGGAGTTAACTTATCAGATCAAAAACATAAACAGAAATAAAAATATATAATAACTAGCGGACCTGGACTCGGCTTCGCCCGCTTGAATTATTCGAATATTTATTAAATATATTTATGAAATTATTTTCAATTTTCAATAGAATTAATAAGAAAATATAAGCCTGAATAATAAAAATAAACTAAAATGAATAAAAAGTAGAGACTTATTATAAGAAAAAATATCTGAGTAATTGAAATTAATAAACAAAAAAAGGAAAAAGTATCTAAAGTTTTCCGTGCGTACCTATATAGATACCTATTGTAACTAAACATATTTCTATATTAAAAGGATAATTTTTGCGAGTCTAAATGATAATAAGCCTCAAATGATTAAAATTACAATATATTAAGTGTATAACATAGGTATAGATAACCAAACGTTAGTTCCTAAATTTTTAAATTTTTTTGTTCGAGTTCGAATTCTATTAGAAGAGAAGCAAAGTATGGGTAAAATTAACAGCAAATAATCAACGAAAATGTATGAAAATTTACAAAACCGTCAGTCATCTGCCCGCACGCGTCGGTCATACTATGCCGCTCGTAGGCTAGGTCGTTTCGAATCAGTGACATCTTAATTATTTATTAGAATATTATACATTAAACTATAATTCCAATCTAGATGAAATGCTAAAAGTGACTATTATATTTATTTTCATAAGGATTAATATCAAATTATAGAAAAACATTAACAAAAATATGATAAAATTAAAGTAAATTCATTAAAATGTTTACTTTTGCTCATCCCTCAGAGATAAATATATACCATATTTTTTTTTCTTACACATTATTTAAAGGGCAATATTTTTATAAAACATTGTTTTTGTCTCATAAGGTGGAGTCACCGCACGCCATGTATGCATTAAGTAGGCTCCTCTTCGGTGACGTTTTCTTAAAATAACCAACCATTTTTGCAAGCCGTTGCCTAGCAACGGGCGTCGCGACGGTTGTTACTAAGGTGGCGGAACAAATAGCATGTCTAATTAATAAATATTTTAATATATTAGTATATACCGATAATATTACATATATGAGAAAAAAATAGCCTATGTTCATCCCGAGACCCTCAAGTAACTCTATATGAGTATTTTATTACAATTGGATTACGGGTTTGACTCTGATTGTGTAAAAGACAGACAGACAGAGTTACTTTCGAATTTATAATACAGGTATGGATGATTATTCCTCAAATGGTACAAACGCCGAGTTGACCTATTTTTTTTTCTTATCTTTGTACTCAGGGTGATATTGCACAATATTTCTATACCACTTGGATTAAATCGTGGAATTATGAAAAAAATATTCTACTCTATACAGTGTTTAATTGAACCGCGATAGCATGGTGTTGGAAGCAGAGGCTACCATTGTCTGCGTTTCGAATGCTTTGTGCGGAGAGCTTCCGCTGTTACTCAATACGTTGGGTAAGGTGCAAATCAAAGCTGGTTTGTTATTATGAATTATTTAAAAAATAAAATAAAACTAGAATCACGCTGCATCTCTCATAGTTTAAGACTTTTCACTGAGTTTTTTTGAGACATTTGTTAAGTAACGCAGCCAATTGACAATTACTAGACGTGTTTTTCCTTTTGTTTTTTACATAGTTTTTGCTCACAAGAAATTTTAAATTAAGTAACTTTAATTAACATTTTAATATATAACGAACTTATTAATAAATATTTAGTAATTATACCGCTCTGGTAAAAATAAAAGAAGACCAATATTTCAATAAATATTTAAATAATGAAGATTAAAAACCGCTATACTCTTTTGACTTGACCTCGTTTTATATATCAGGCCCCCACATTCAGATACCGTTTTATACGTGAAATACTCTTGTGTCCAAGCTCGGGATGCCATTATAGCCACAGATAGGACTCGGTCACAAGTTAACATGCATATGCAGAATTATTTCAACGTTCATGTAGAGATTATCATCAAAGTTTGTTAAAAACTTCTTACTATTCTTACAGTAAAAAATCAGCTTGACGCTGTATCCCGCATACATCAGGTTAAGTAGAGGGAGTCTAGAGTTCTCCATTTTCTGCCAAATTCTGGAAGTTTTGCGTGTTGGCTCGACACCAGTGTGTAAGAATGAAAATATAAATTTAAATGATTATTAATTTCAAAAATCCAACTACGGCACCTCAACTTATAATTATAAGTAAAATATAAGCTCCACATCATTAAATTCAGTTCAGTTCTTTAATTATGGAGTTTCACGCATGCCAGATAGATATGTTCTATGAAGAACACGCTGAGGTGGTTACGGTATGAAAGAGATACACAATAAAAGAATGCAAGTTTAAAAGAGATACGGTTAAAATACTGCCATTATCTGTAACAAAATTATAAATACACATTCTAATTATATATACATAACAGGTTTAAAGGGTTCATAATTCCTTTATCAACTGTAATTATATTTAAAAGTTCGACAGACTTGTGTATCGCATTTGTGACATCAAAACACATTAAAACCGGCAAAAGGACTATCCAAAATTTTTATGAATTTCATTAGCATGATCTGTGATTAGCTCTTTTAACCAAATAATCTCTTTAACATTATAATATAAGTATAAATAAAGAATTATAGATAAAGTGAAAATATTATAAAACACTCACATAAATTACTCTAGAGATTTCTGCCCACTGTCCAAGTAACCACATAAAAGGTCTTCCAGAGATGGATGGAAGGTCCAGTCCTTTGTATGCATTTAATCTGTTAGTGTGCAAGTAAACTGTAATATTCCTATAATGAGAGCCACACAATAGGCCCTCGATCTCTAGTAGGATATTAAGTTTCCGCAGTATGACAATGAAATGGTGACGCATGGTGAGGCTAGGGTGATAAGCGATTACGCCTAAGCGGGCTTCTTGACCTATATTAATGTTTGGGCATAGATAGGTATACATATACATATATTCTTCTTAGTAGAACTGATTTCCTTGCATATGATTCATATATTTAGCACTAATTTTCGAATGAAAATTTTGTTGGTTTTTTAAAAGATATTAACTCACTTTATTGTTATCTATTTAATAAATACCTTTGTGGATTGATATAAGAAATATCATTTGGTACTCAGCTGATTATACAAGTCGTGGGATTTCGTAGGCTGTTGTCGTAGTGCAGCGGTACAGTATCTGATTGTATGCATGTTGATTTTTAATATGGGAAAATAAATATTTTCATTTCATTGCAATGGCAATAAGACAAAGAGTGACGTTGACTTACGCCACTTAACACACAATGTGTCGAAAATTTATTGTAACTGAGAAACGGAGTGTCTTAACACTACACGTACAAGTACAAAGGAGCATATAACTAAAAAAAAATACTAAAAATACGGCAGTGGAGGCCGTCGTGGCGCAGCGGCACAAGGTGTGACTGTAACGCTGACTGTAAAGCGACGGTTGTGGGTTCGATTCCCACTCGAGGAAGTGAAATACTTATCAATGTTTATAATTCTATTTCTTGGCTCTGGTGTTGAGGCAAAGCGCGGCGTTGAGTTCTGCCACTCAACACGCAATGCTCCCAAAG
>DWGR01005028.1:0-10664 GCA_018247715.1 Heliconius burneyi
AGTATTTTTTTTCATTTTTGTTAATTTGTTATGTAAATTTAAGTTTCTTTTAATTTTTTATGTATTCACTCCATGTTATATGCATAAGTGGAAACTTTATTGGCTAATGTAATATAGGTGTGTATTAACTTTAAGTTTTGTAAGTGCTGTTTGTTTCCCAATTTAAAATAAATAAAATAAATAAATAAAATTTATGAGAAAATAAAGGGTCTAATCCGATAAGTATGGAAAAGCTGCTCTGTCGTGTAATATATTTTTTTAAATTGATTATAAATGATTTTATGGCTTTTCATCTGAATGTACGATTCATCATTCTTTTTCTTTCTAACCCTTGCAGTATGGGAGTTGTGGGGGTAACACCCCTAACGATAAAGTTAATTTTCTCGTATCCTAATGACATTATAGTTTCATGAAACAACTAGCAAGTATATACTCGTATATTTTGTTAGAGCCCAAAGTATTCGCATAAGTTATTTCGATATTTTACTTAAGCAATTTTGGATTTAGAAAACTATTTACATTTTCTTTGAGGGATCTGTGTTTGGATCATAAAGAATCCCAATTAAGAGATACTTTGCAAAGAACTTCACTAAATGCAACCAACCGCATTACGTTTTCCTTCTACATTTACTCTTTCTGTATTTACTCTCTCTAAGTGCATGCATTTAGAGTACGGTAGATCTATATGCTCATTAAATTTCGTCAGTTTCAAGTCATGAATAAATCTTTTTATACTTTACACTATAATTAAACGTGAGGATGTATGTATAAAGAGTCGATTGGGTTGTTTCGTGTATATTGAGTGGAACAGCGTCTGAATGGAAATATCAATTAGTTCCCACATTAGTTAGTAATAATTTATTCTTGATTTTATTCACTATGAAAAGTCTTTCGCTGAAACATGAAAACGTTATCCTTAAAAATAACTCATATTTGACGATGACATACTTGTGGGTAGATTGGCCGCTTTGTTAGTATCTATTATTATTAATGTAAAAATAAAAAAATACAAGATTATTTTCCAGTTCCCGATAAAATTAATGCTGGATAGTCATATCTGGCTTGACAGCGGAAAAAAATAATAATTAAGATATAATTATAAAAGAAATCTTCTTCATCAACTGTTTGAGTGAATTTAAAAGAAGATTATACAAAAATATCGGAGAAAACTTGAAATATTTACTGACTCATTTTGTCAACTAAATAAATACCATTGTGAAAAGGTATTAAGTATGGCAGTAACCTAAAAGTACAAATATTGAGGTAACTTTTCTTTTATTTATTCTTTTTCACGAGATCATCATATGGGAATGCATTAATGCAATGCAATAAATCTCTCATTTATATTATTGCTTTTATGATAGCAATAGGCACTATCTATCTATTCTATCTGGCATATCTATCACTTCGGAAATTATACATGAAATTCGGAAATATGTTTAAGTTAATCAACTAAATTAAAATTAACATATGGGATTGTTAAGCACTTTTCGTTTATGTTACGGCTAATATAAAAAAATCGAAAATCGAAAAAAATTATGCAGTCCGAACCAATTAGGGATAGGTCCAGTCAATGAAGGCGAAGAGCTCCCGAAGCGTTTAAGACCAAATATTTTTTTTTGTTCCGAACAAACCACGATTTTAATTTCAGCTTCTTTCGTTCCTCAGTCTGAAATTCAATTAATTAGTTTAAGCGCTCAATGTTACACACTAGTACGTCACAAACTTAAATATCATCCGCACCACCTGGATACGTGGCACTCTACTACTGTGCGGTTTCGTAGAAATTTCCTTCCACGCGCCACGGAACTGTGGAATGGCCTACCTACGGCAGTGTTTCCAGGTCGATATGATATGGGTACCTTCAAAAAGCGCGTCTACCTTCACCTTAAAGGCCGGCAACGCACCTGTAACTCCTCTGGTGTTGCACGGGGTCGTGGGCGGCGGGGATCACTTACCCTCAGGTGACCCGAACGAACGCTTGTTTGCCTTGTCCTTTTACCATAAAAAAAAAAAAACACTAGTTTACTTCACTTCTTGACTAAATTCTTATTATTATCGTTTTTCAGTAGTTTTATACAACAAAGTTACAGTAAATTTACAGGTTGTATCTTTGATTTTATGAGCAGATAAAAAGGTCTAAAGTGAGCTCTGAGGAATTATAATGAGCTCTTCCTTAATTTTTCCGAATGTTAAAAGTAGGAAAAAATATTTCGTAACATAAATATCACAACTTACTACAGGGTTACTTAGCAATATTATACAAATACTATAATAAATATTATTAATATTTTAAATATTGAAACATAGTTTCCTAAATTTAGTAAGTAACACATAGTATTAAGTAAAAGCCATTTTCCAGTTTTTCACGTACTTTATGTTACTTGGATCTCGCAAAACATTTCTTACGTACACGATCACCAATTAAGCTTGAAACTGCTAATAGCTTCCTTTCTTTTCTTTTAATCTCCTAGAAGCTGAATATGTTGCCCCATTTCGTGTAGTAAAAGTAATATAAAATATGATATGGAGTGACGGAAAATTCTTAACCAATGATATACTCTTACGAAAACACGAAGAAATGAAAATATAAATTTAAATAAATAGAAATATCAGATTGCAAAATAATAAGTTTCAATAATGAACAAAATGAAATAGCTAAATTTTTCTATTAACACCTATATAGGTGACGGAATATAACGTATTGTGGCAATTGTAACGTGACTGAAAGATAAGTCTGAAAAAACAAAACTTTACACTTAAAGTAACAGGTACTTGCGTATTTACTTGAAGACACAAATGAGAAAGGGTAATACTAAATCTAAATTCTAACTTATTTTAGGATTCGATTTATTCTGAAAAGTTAGTAAAGGATCTTTTTCAATAGAGAAGCTTTGTACAAAACAGACTCCGCGTGTAGTTCTTACGCAAACTCGCTGTAAAAAAATTGTTTGATATGTTTTTATCTAAGCTTAACAATACTCTTACCAATTATATAAGTATTAAAGAATATAAGCGACCTTTTACTTTTATTAAATTAAATTTTGCAAACCAAGAATCATATAAGTTATCCATTTACGAAATGCAAAAGTAATTTTGACAACAAAGGAAACCCCATCCTGATTCGGTAATTTAGCAAAATATCCTTTTTGAGAAAAATATTCCTTAGTTATGGTTGCGCATTACGAAGTAATTTTTCTTCTTTATAAAGAATAAACAACAACGCTGTTAGAGAAATTAAAAATAATAATAACGATAGATATTGTTTTCATAGGGCGGAATATAAAGGCTGTTTGTTTGTGTTATGATACACAAACAAACAGCCTTTATATTCCGGTTGAGTGGTATGTTTATACTTATCATATTTCTGATATTTGTATACTTTCTGTAAATATATTTAAGTAAAATATATATGTATAATACATAAAATATATAAAATAATTTCGTACGTATATACGTATAAAACAAATATAACGTGAGAAATTTAATTCGGCGATGAAAAAAACATTGAAAAAGCTAGAAGAAATTTTCCATTATCTTTGTCTACTTTCGTCAGGTAAGCCGGATACTATTCGAAATAATGATGAAAACAGCAATATAACACAAAAAATTACGAATCCACATTCTTTACTAGCTTTTAGCTTTATAATGATAGTGAAGAAGAATTTAATGAAAGTTTTACTAGAGTTAGGATCTGACATTAAACTTTTATTTTCCAAGCATATATTGTTTTTTTTTATTTAATTTCCAAGCATATACATGCTTTTTAGCTTTCTATTGTTTTTATTGTAATTATAGTTTTTGCGGCCGCCGTGGCGCTGCAGCACTAGGGTATAAATGTAACGCAACGATTGTGGGTTCGATTGCCACTCGAGGAAAATGAAATATTTTTATATTCGCTCTGGTGTCGAGGCAAAGCGCAGCGGCCACTCAGCACGCATTGCAGTGCAAAAAGTGCAGAACTGATAGTCTTAACACTATGTTTCCTCTACCTACCCTGCTGTGTGCTGGATACAGCAATCACCCAAAAAAGGATTGAATAATTTTTGAATTTATTTGGTTCAACAAATATGTATTTATCCGATATTTTGATAATTACTGGAGCGTTGGTATAAAATAAATTTATTTTTGCAAATAAATATTTAAAATATATTAAGTCCTTGAATTTTGCTTGACTTACGATTAATTAACTTACTTTCCAATAATCTGTTAACAATCGCTTTAACGTACAAACACAAATCATTGAAACAAATATTAATTCGACCCCCATTTCGATTACATGACTATGGGGTCATGTTTGCTTTATACAACAGACGGGTCTCTGGCCCCGTAAATTAACAAGAGACAAGAGTCGTCGAATTTATGTGCCCGCTCCGACCAAAGTCATGTTTAAATTTCCATAATTCAATTAAACTGCTCTAATTAACAAAAGGTGTACTGGATATTTTTCTAAATAATATTTTCGTTCGTTGTAATGTGACATTATTACATACGTTTTGTAATCGTTCTCCTTTATCGGTATCATATTTATATTCTGTACAGATTTCTTCTCGATGGCACAGTAGACATGAATATATCTAATATCATAAATGAATAGAATAATGTAACAATGATTTAATTCAAATGGTTTCATATATATTTTTGATCTCTTATATACACTATATACAAACATCTAGAAACACAATATGTATAAACACACAGCACACAGACACACGGAATAATAAAATGCGAACTGTACGCGTACTAACTGATGAGTCATGGTACCGATTTTTGTATCGCACATTCCTTTTCCCAAACCCTAGGGATAACACATATTCATGTCAATAATTGATTTCTGACTGTCAGTGATCCACGACTTAGTTGTTTATTGAAATTTAGAAGATTAGATGGCCACTGTGGTAATTAGTTATATTAAAAAACACTATAGACGTGAAATTCTGTGCCATTATAAAATGAGATGAAAGAAGACGATGGAATGATTATCATTTGCCGTCATTCTCTCCGCGTATCTTGAAGTATGCGAGAGATGTTACTTTATGTAAATATTTTCATAATAATTATTGACTATTTTATACCTAATAAATTATTTTTCTTCACCTATACTTCATTTAAAAAAATATAACAGATACAAACCAACTTCGAACTAAAAAGTAAAAAATAAATTTATAAATAACTTAAAAACTAAATAACTTAAAGCAAAACGGACTTTGATTTTGTTAAATAAAAATAATTGAACAAATATTTTCTAATTTTGAAGTCGCTGCCGAGCTAAACTAACAGGCTTAATAATTTAGCATTAGCTTTACCTCAAAGTCAAACTTTAGTGACTATAATTAGGTTTTCTCATCCTTACCTAATTGAAAAATCACTATCATATTGAAAAGAGGTGGAGATTAAAAAATATGTATAGACAAGAAAGATGATACATAAATATAACTTTCTTTTCAGTATATAGGAAAGTAGCCAGAGGAAGCCTAGTATTAAGATAGACCTTTCCCTTCAAGCCCAATTTAAGAGATACCGCGTGTAGGATTCAAATAATAAAAATCAACAAGTACTTATTTTTTTGCTTATGATCTCACTGCTAATATGTACATTTAAAATAAGCAAATAAAAGCTTTATATAGCGTTTACTGTATGTTATTGTTTCATTTTCAAAAGCCAATTGCAACAAGCTTCAATAAGCCGCGACTGTCGGACATTGAATGTCAGAGTAGCAATTGTCAACATTTCGTATTGCGGTCCGCGTCGAGAGCTCGCTCTGCAACTGTTCTTTGGAACGTTGGATTTATACGATTTTTCTTATTTTCTGAATTTGAAAGTATTTACCATTTTCTAAATTGTTTTTACATTATATATCGTTATTTTTATAAATAAAAATGTAAGTATTTTTAATATAAAATGTGAATTACTACATACATTCTGCTCTCGATATTTTAGAAATATTGAGTTTTAGGTGACAGACTAAAAAACGAAAGGATCAAAATTGAGTTTTTAAACACTGAATCAGGCTACTTTTTTACATTAAAAAATATTGACAAAAATTTCCGAAACCATTTTAAATATGATTGGACGAATAGTTAAACGCAAACTGGGAAAACTCATCTCAAACAATGATAGAATAGCTGTAGAATAGAGGGAGGGAGGGATGTGAAATATTTGAAATCTGTATAGTGAGTAGCGTCGATAGCTACTCGTATGTATGAGAATGCTTTTATGATTAGACATCAGCGTTCCTTTAGAAAATGATCAGGATTTTTTTGTATGTGTATTATTACCTTTTTATAAATTCATTCGATGGATTTAAAACTCACCCGTTATTCTTTTGTATATTTTCTGTAGAAATGAATAAAGAAATCTGAAGGATTTTTCATACAAATTTCCAGCAGAAACTGAAAAAATTGAAATATATTTTAAATGTAACGCAGAAAAACTATATTTATATTACTTTTACCATATTATTTTTTTATTCAATTAATAAATAGCACATTAACATTTAAAGTTCAACTTAATATGCTAAACTGTAAGTATTCATTTTTCAATAAACTTTGTATTGTCTAAATTTCTAAAATAATAAAATCAGACTGTACCATTTCGGTATATTCCTTTTACATTATTATTAATGGCATCGTATTATTAAAAAAAATCTTTATTATTTATTTGTACTTAATCAATTAACAAAAGTTAAGTAATTATCAAAAACATTAGAAGTTCATAAATAAGAAAAAATATAGCTCCCAAAAGCTAGCCCCTAGTATCAACAATAAATGCAAATCTAATTAACGTTATAATATATTTCAACGTAATATTTGAGTAATCATTACACAAACTATTTTTGGCAAGAATTCAATATTGCGAATAGACTATAAATAAGCAATTTTCCATCTCATAAAATTCTTATAATAACAAGAGAATGGCAAATATATGTAGATTTCATGGCAGTGCCACGAGATGGCCCGCGACAAACTTAGTTTGAATGTTTAAAGGTATTAAAGAAGGACGTATTTAAATTTTATTATCATATTTATAAAAGTAAATCCAAAACCTTAAAATATATTTATATTTATACGCAAATTAAAAATATATAACAGTGAGACGTGGTGCAGGCTCTCGGATGAATTAAGTACTAATATTTTCTCGCTCTGGTAAAGCACGGTAACAGAGAGCGGCATTGAGTTTCGCCACTAAATATGCAATGCCTCAAGAATTTGGAGGAAAGTCAGGAACGCAAATGACTGAATTTGAAACGAAGTGGCTTAAGATTAGGCTTTCAGGTTCCCTATCCAGGTACCCCTACTACTTTTTTATGGAAAAAAACATGGCCACCGAGCGTACGTACTGATGTTAAGTGATCACTGCCGCCCACGACCGCGCGTAAAACCAGACCACGCAAACCAGAGAAGCTACTGGTGCGTTGCCAGCTTTTGAGGTGGTTGGGCACCGGAGCCCGGCATTACCTAATGCGAAAGACAGTGGCATAAAGCCACTAAATGCCGGGAGTGGTAATGATCCGGTCGAGTCTGCCCATGCGTGTTGCCATTGCTGGCGACGTAACTCTACGCCTTAGTCTCCTCTTATGACATCACCAGTACCAGGGTGATCCTATTCTAAGCCGGAAACACACGGCGAAAACTATGTACGGGATACAGCGTGGAGCTAAAAAGAAAAGTAATATATTATAGTGATTTATTGCGATTGTAAATTTGTTTATGCGTCATGATTCTAAGTATACCCCTCCCATACGAGTTCGAGTAGTTATGTGACTTATTCTGATTTCCATCATATACGGATTAATCACTTGTACGGATTAACTCCTAAATTATAAGCGCTATTAAGCCTTGTTCTCTTGTAATTTGTATCACCACTTTTTATCAAACGCATTTTAGAACATGAAAAATGTTCTATATACAAGCTATACAAAGCTCACTTTAAGGAAATGATCAAATATTAGATTCAATATCTTGTCATCTAATCTTTATCTTCTTGTGGTTGCAATATCATTGAATATTATTAAACTTAAACCGTATTGGACAAGGATGTCCTCCCTTTATTAATCTAAATATACGTACGTCAAAGGAGCGTTGATGTGATGGCGACAATTGAACGCTCGTTAATCATTCATCCAAATCCATCTCTAAGTGTAAGACCAATTAGATGGAAAGTAAGATGATCCGTCTATTAAGATTTAAAGAATGAATAGCAGTTAAATAAAAAGGAGTACTTATAGATTTACCTACCTGCCGATCACGCCACTATGAGTCGTCAATTCTTATACATTCTACCCTACTACTGATTTGTAAGCGATTATATAAATAGCCGCACGGGCGTTGTACGGTCAGATTCAGTAAAAGAGCACTATCGTTAGCTCTCTAGCAGCTATTTCAATAAAGCCGAGTCCCATCCGAACCCACTGTCTGTCAGTGGTCAACGATCCCAGGGACGTATTAACCGATGATGCTGACCTCACCACCAAAGCGAAGGACCCTAAATATATAGTGGAGACGAGGTCCCAGTTTTACTGTGGCCCAATCGCTAATCGAGTAGCCTGCAACTAACAATCCAAAAGGGCATCAAGAGCCCTACCACGCCTAGCCTATGAGGCCTAGTTTGGACCGAGTGAAGAAAAGTCCTTCCACTTCAAACGGTTTTCGCAAGCCACGGTGCGTGTCTTAAAGGAGACGCCCTTGCGACACTGTGTTCTCATTTGTATGTGCTTTCCAAGTTCAGCCTCCCAAAGCCTGGTGACGCTGTTGAGGCCCATATGGCCAATAGCAAACTGCTCATTTGAAACGAACGTTGTACGGTCAGTCATGACTGTGCAGGTGCGGCTCGGAGCACAACTCGTGCTTTGCCGCTGGCTAACCTCGACTATTCGGATAATTGATTGTTTAGTTAATCAATTACGAATAATTAATTGTTTAGTTAATCAATTAAGGCGAGTACCCTGAAGCCTATACCTTGGCCGCAAGTCCTAGGCGCTGCCCTGAACTTCTCATTGCGTAAAGGTTAAGATAACATTACTTATAACTACTGATATTTGTTCTATACCACTTATTATTCATTCAGTCCATTATTCTAATTTATCTTTGTATTCTCTGCCATTATTTTTCTAACACGTGCGAGAGTAAATCTTAAACGTTTAGTTAATAATTTTAATATATTAAATATGTAAGAGATTCATTTTTTATTCTTATATTTTTTTAAAATAAAATAGAGGTAGGCTGTAATCGTGACGGTTACGGGTACGTTTATGATTCTCACTCAAAGGAATGTGTTATTATTTATTAATATTTTCTCTTTTTCGCTCTACTAACAAGGCACAGCACGGCATTGAGTTCTGCCACTCAACACGTAATACTCGTACCTTATAAATGCAACGGAAATGGAGGAACGAAGTGTCTTAACACTACGAGCTGTTGAAAAAAATAGTCATAGGGGAGTTAAATGAAATCTAATTTATCTCTTACATTAATTTAATCTAGATTTACATTTAGATTTACATTAATTAATTTTTTTGTTTAATTCTGAATAATCCATTACAAAGTAACAACAACAGCTCTTGTGTCAACAGCTCTTACAACAGCGTAATGCCTCCAGAATTCTCTAATACAGAATTAGCAAAAAAATGTAGTCATAGAAACCTCCATAACATTTTAATTGTGTAGTTACAAATGCATTGTTATTCTAAGGTTTTCATACATGTTTATATAACTTGAAATTAATTCTACCCAAGTATATAAATTCAAACATAAAAACGAAACACTTTATGTTAGAAGAGATTTTTAAGGTAAAATGTCAAAGCTTGTTGCAGAAGTAGTTTACAAGAGTAAGGTCTAATCGAAGTGGTTCGTTCGGCTATCAAAGTAGTCGTTGCACATCCCGAGACCGAGTTTCAATTTAACTGCGTCGTTTGACGAGTACGCTTGGTCTTTGATTCTTAACTGATTTCTTTTTCGAAAAAGAGGACGCCATTTATTCGTTAGTTATATTTTTTTTGTCCATTGATTTTAAAAATATTTTTAGTTTGAAAAAACATGCTTTATTGCTTCTATTACCACAATGGAAGGATGGCGGAATCGCATGGATATTGAGGGAAACCTTCGAGTTTTCATGCGGGTACTATGTGCTTAGTAATTAAAATTTCTTATAATAATCATGTGTGTCATCTTGTAGCCATAATTTGATGACTAAAGTCTAAAATATCTGATTTTTAATAGTAAATAAGTATTATTACTTACATCACTTATTATATTTAATTTTTTTTTTACTTTTGAATATTTAAAATTTATTTTATGTAAGTTTAGTGAAATCATTTAGACACTTCTATTCACTACTTGACCATATTAAAACACTTAAAAGGAAGGTTGCGTCAACCTTTGCTTTCTATTAAGTGACGTCGACGTCATTTTTGTAATGATATTAATTTAAAAAAATCGTACCATACTATTTATTTTGATTTACTTCACTTTTACTAAGCTCTAAAATACGAGTGGGAGAGTCACGTCGCCAGCAATAGCGACACGCATGGGTAGACTCAACTGGATCATTACCACCCCCGGCATTTAAAACCGGCGTGAAGTAGTGGCTTTATGCCACTGCGTTTCGCATTAGGTAATGCCGGGCTCCGGCGCCCAACCACCTCAAAAGCTGGCAACGCACCAGTA
>DWGR01005029.1:0-10663 GCA_018247715.1 Heliconius burneyi
GGTCACCTGATAGTAAGTGATCACCGCCGCCCACGACACCGCGTAACACCAGAGGAGCTACTGGTGCGTTGCCAGCTTTTGGGGTGGCTGGGCCCCGGAGCCCGGCATTACCTAATGCGAAACGCATTGGCATAAAGCCACTACTTCACGCCGGTTTTAAATGCCGGGGGTGGTAATTATCCGGTCGAGTCTGCCCATGCGAGTCGCCATTGCTGGCGGCGTGACTCTCCCACTCGTACTTTAGTCGCCTCTTACGACACCACCAGTACCAGGGTGATCCTATATTCTAAGCCGGGAACACACGGCTGAAATTTCTAATAATAGTGAATTTTTATTTTCAAAATCGATTCAGTATTTTTTTCATATATCAGTCATACAAAAACTACACGCTAATAACTCATTAGTGTCAGTATATATTAGGTTTTAATTAATATAGATTCTTTAGAATATATTCAATTTTTTTAGCTTTATATTGTATATCTGCATTTAGGGTAGGTAGACGTAAAGCAGGCGACCCTATATTTCCCAATTTTAAAAATATTTTGATATATTCCCCTGAATGACTTAACGTTGGAGATAGAATGAAGGTATTTTGGGAGAATTTGAAGGTCTTATAATATTATTAAAAAAAATCGTCGAGTTTCTTGCGCCGGTTCTTCACCGTTCTAAGGTATTTACTTCAGTGGATTAGTGATAAATTATTTAATGTTCCGGAAATCAAGCATGTCATTTCTTATTTTGAATAAAAAATATTTTAATTAAATTTTTTATCATAAAGATTGGTTATAAAAATTGTTTAAAAAAATATTTAAAAAATTAAACGTAGTCACCATTTTCTTTTCATCGATTTCAAAAACTTGTCAATTACCTTTAGGTACCATTATTTTACATGTCTCATAAACTATTGCACTGTCTTATTTTTTTGTTTTTTAAGAGTTTTAAGTATTCCAATGTTTTGAAGTTGTTTTAAAAATTCTTTGCCATTTTGCACAAGTTTTCCCTAACTTTACCTGTATACATTACTAACGCGCAAAGTTTTTGCGTAACGTAAGTAACTTCACAGACAAATAGAGAAATATATGACGAAAGCTCCCATGAGAAATTACTTTTACGATAACAAACTTAAATCGACATTTGTATATGAACTCTGTCATAGAATAGTTTTCAAAAATCAATTTACGAAATAAATTAAATATTTATTTTACTGCTGTTGCAATTTATATTCCAGAAGAATACCTTGATACATAAGTGAGTTGACTCAACCAAAAGAGAGACATCTCACATCTTACGGCTTCCGTGTTAATGACTGCTGCCTGAAATGACTGTATGAATGAAATGAATGAATGAATGACTGTTGCTGTAATTTCTAAACAATCAATTTTATATAAATTTCAATAGCGTTGCCTTATTTTTAAGCAGTAGCCCGAGCACGAACAACTATCGACAAAGTATTCGAATCGTTGTCGATACCAATTTGTTTAGGATGTTGTTCAGTTCCTATACAAATTAGTATCGACAACGATTCGAATACTTTGTCGATAGTTGTTCGTGATAGGGCTACAGTACCTAATTAAATAGACAAAAAGGTATAACGTTTAAATTACAATACAAAAACAAAAAATATAATTGTTACCACTATAAGCCATTGTTTTGTGTACATACTAAATATATATATTAGAGGCCGTCGTGGCGCAGCGGCACAAGGTGTGACTGTAACGCGACGGTTGTGGGTTCGATTCCCACTCGAGGAATTGAAATATTTATTTACGTTTATATTTCTATTACTTCAATCTGATATCGAGGCAAAGCGCGGCGTTGAGTTCTGCCACTCAACACGCAATGTCTCCAGAATTTGGCAGATAGTGGGGAACGGAGTGTCTTAACACTATGTTCCCTCTGTCTACCCTGCCGTGTGCGGGATAAAGCGGGAAGCAGATTTATTTTTGATTGATTTTTAAATATACGAGTATATACATATAAATCAGCCATGTGCAAATTGTTTGGAAAATTCCGTAGCAAATTTTCCGCTTCATTTGTCTAGATATTTTTCTATTCAGGTTTTCAAATCATCAATTTCCAGAAGCTTATTAAATGAAATATAACCTCTTTGCCGCTACGTTGGTGATGTCACATTAATGCCAATACATTTTGTGTGAATGTTTTGTATTTAATAATATTGAATTTCGATTAAGCTTTTATTTACTCGCTTTATTCAGTAATATCAATCAAAATGGTCTTATGGTGGCAATTATTTCCAAATTGAAAGCAATTTAAATGGTTATTACTAATATCCCAAGAGATTTATTCCAACTTCACTCACGATGGATATATTTTACTAGAAACAAACTAAAAGCCCCGAGTGTAGTTGGAAAATTAATTATCATTTATTAATATTTTCATTTGTTCATGCTAGCACTAGGGCCAAGCTTCAGCGTTGAGTTCCGCCACTCAACTCGCAGTGCTTGAAAAATTCGGCGGAAAGATGAGAACGGAGTATTCTTACTATAAATTTTAACATTGGACGTGGGATTGGAAACAGAATGTGTTAACAAACCTCAACCTACCATGTTCAGGATATAGCGTGGACCTACAAAAAACTTTTAATTCTATAATGTTATATTTAGACTTTCATTAAATTTCAAAGGAACCATTTATAAAATTATTTGAAGCAAGCTCTTAATGCTGTGAATAATTTAAATTTCACATCTGAATTAGCCGTCCTTGTAATTCCTGACCTCAACTAAAACCAATGAAAGGATGTTCCAAGAAATTTGAATTATTTAAGAGAGCCTTTAGGGGTTGTCAATTGACTGGAATTTACAGTGACCGGCCCTTAACCCAGCTTAATTATTCATACGGGGTAACAGCGTGAAAATGGTAGTGTTTAACGCTCGAACCGCAGCGATTTTCTTTATTTATATATTATATATACATATATATAACAGTAAACATTTACTTTATATTTCTTTGGCTTCACGCATATAGCAGAGTAGACCGCCTATAGAGAGTGGTGGAAATTCAACTTACAAATGACCAGGAAGCAGTTAAATTTTACTTTGAATAATCAAAAATCACTAATTACGGTCACTTGGTATTTTATTTTATTAACGAAAATACGGAAATATCCAGAATGCGACTAGAACTATACAGAAATTATAATTTTTTAGTTTACTAGAAAAACATAATATAATCCCCTTCAAAATTGCAAATAAAAACCAGTACAGGTTCAAAACTTGTCTGCTTTTGCAAAGACTTTTAGTGCTATATAACTATAAAAAGCTTTTTTTTAGCTTTACGTTGCATCCCGCACATAGCAAGGTAGACAGAGGGAACTTAGTGTCAAGACACTCCGTTCCCTACTTTCTGCCGAAGTCTGGAGGCAGAAAGTAGAGGAGTAGTAGTAGGCGTGTTGAGTGGCAGAACTCAACGCCGCGTTTTGCCTAGACACCAGAGCGAAGAAATGGAAATATAAACGTAAATAAATATTTCACTTCTTCGAGTGGGGATCGAACCCACAACCAGTCGATTTTGTAGCGCACGAAGTCACACCCTTGTGCTGCTTCGCCAAGACGGTATCAAGGAAAAACAAGGTTATATTATATACAAATATCACATTACTGAGTTCGTATGACATTATCCAAAATTAGCTTCTTGTCTAATAAGGCTTCTTATAGCACTCGCGAGCTTTCAATTACGAAGAAGACACGATATTAAAACATGGACCGTGCCTGTCTTATATAAATAGGTCCAAATTAAACAAGTTTAGTCGTATGTATTATATTTAAGACAATCTATGTATAATATACAAGTATATGGCTAAGTGTGAGTGAGTAAGTCTTCTTCTTATATTTTTGTTTTCACATGCTCTTTATTAATTGATTGGACAAAATTTGGAAAATATACGCATTTTTTTAAAGTTTTGTCCTTAACTGAGCCACCTTGTTAAAGTTCGTTAATAATGAGGGATATAGTATTTATTATACTTTTCCCACGAGACGAGATACTTTAAAAATAGTACTGCATTTTTGATCGCTTTGGAAGGCAAGGCGTTGCGCAGCGTTGAATTCCGCCACTCAACAGTCAATATCTCGAATTTTGGAAAATGAGAAACAATATGTCTGAACATAAGATTTTCGCCAATTACTCAGATATATGGAGAAAACCGTTAAACTTAAGATTCTAAGTAATATTTTATTAATTTTAGCAAACCATATATGGGTATGTATGTACGTACATGTTTATATGTACATTTGTAAGCAATAAATTCTTCTTTAATTTGATATATGAGTGATCCACTAAAAGAGTCAGGGCTAACGATAAGCGTATATAAAAAAGTATTAGTTCCCTGTACAACGATATCTTAACTACTAACTACTATTACTTATTACATGAGCTGACTGAACTAAGTTTATATGTAAATAGCAGAGTAGGCAGAGATTACTTTAAGTTAAGGGTAAATCACTTTGTTCTCATTAAGACACTTTCGTTTGCGGAACTCAGCGCTGCGCTTAGCCCCGTTACCAGAGCGAGCAAAATGAAAATATCAAATAAATCATTTCCTTGAGTGAATCGACCCCTGCCAACCTTTCGCGTTTATAGTCGCAAGCGTGTGCCCCTGTGCTACAAACAACCTACACAACAAATTCCAGAGTTCTACGCCACATAGTTCTATTGATTATCAATCTCAGTAATACTAAAAAATATATAAAATGTATAGGAATAGATGAACATTGTAACGTAAATTTATACAACTTTGATAAGAAATATTAAGTATTAAAACAGTGTGGCCAGTCGGCGCAAAGGAGGAGAGAAAGTTTACATTCAGAAACTCAAAGCATTATATATGTTAGTTCATTCATTTATTTATTTTTAGTACGTAAACCAATACAGTTTCAGTTCAATCTGACATAAGCTATTTATTTGCATTTCGTAACATGTTAAAAAGTTTCGTCTAAAGTAGTTGAAAAGCTTTAGAGAGGTGTAGCGGAAGTGCATGTAGTGGTTAATAAAGTGTTTTTTCTAATGTTAAAACTTAAAATAAGCTTTACTAGGCTTTTTACAAATAGTTTTTAATGTAGGTCATATAGATTTATATTATATATCTACTTAAAAATAATCTTCTACATAACAGAATAGAACATTAGACTATGACACCGTCATACACACACCGCCTAATTTTAGAGACATTACGCGTTGAATGAATGCCGTACTTTATCTTTGCTTACAATCAGTTGCTGTACCGCTGCGTCACGAAGGCGTCATTTTATTATCTCCTGTTGCTACTATTCATTTTAATAAGACCCTTAAGGCCTATTAATTCTATTTAATACATATGGTATGTTAAAACAGTATAATATTTTACAAACTTCACTGTAAAGTAACTCCATTACGGTAATTATGTACAGTAAAGGATTTATTTTAAGCTAAAGTTTGTCTGTGTGTGCAGTACACAGGCTCATACTCCAACCCAATTGATAAAGTACTAAAATGTATGCACTCGCCAGTGGCATATGATACACTAAGTTGATGATTAGATAAGTGGCTTTTTATATAAGTGAATTATTTTATATAAGTGAAAATATATGAAAGGATGATAATAAGTGAGGCCGTCGTGGCGCAGCGGCACAAAGTTTTGACTGTAACGCGACGGTTGTGGGTTCGATCCCAACTCAATGAAGTGAAATTGCAAAGCGCGGTGTTGAGTTCACTAAACACGCAATACCTCCACAATTTGGTTCCCTTTGCCTACCCGGCTATATGCGGGATACAGCGTGAAGCTGATTTAATAAGTGGATTATATAAAATAAGCGAATATATTAAAGGTATGTTTGCAAACGCATACACTAGAGATACATTCATAATTCAGATAAATCCTCAAGAAAGAATTGTTTTAGCAATCCATAAATAAATCATATTACGTGTAATGAGAATATTTGACGTACAAAATTGCTTTTAAGCCCGAGAGGGATCTTAAGGTTGAATCGTCGAGTTTATTTACTGATTTATTTGAGAAAATGCCATATTATTGATAAATATTGATAAGGGTACTATATGTCTATATTGTTTGAGGGTATTGATTGTTGGTAAAAGATGTTAGAAGGTACTCTTGTAATTTGTCTTATATAAATATAAGACTAAAATTAAATTAAATAAGCTACGCGATGTATCCCGCACACAGCAGGGTAAACAGAGGGAACATTGTGTTAAGACACTACATTCCCCACTTTCCGCCAAATTCTAGAGGCATTGCGCGTTGAGTCAACGCCGTGCTTTTATGTTGATACCAGAGCAAAGAAACGGAAATTTATATTTAAGTAACTATTTCGTTTCCTCGAATCGAACCCACAACCATCACGTTACAGTTTAACCTTGTGCCCCAGCGACACGACGGCCTCAAAACACGTCTTCTGCAGATTTACAGGACGTAAAATGTACAGTCATCTACTTTACCGTTCCCGTAGGTTTTGATAAAACGTATCTTACTTTCTAAGTCCAGTAATTTCTAAATATAAATGTTGAATACATAAAGAAACTGTAAAGATAGTGCCATACACAAAGATGCGCCCTACTTCCTCTTCCAATCGTTTACTGAACAGTTCACGAGGTTTAAGTTAAGCTTTGTATTTGTGTGAGTAATCATTAGAATCAGAGCCAGTAAAAACCCTTTTAGAATATAATGAAGATATAAAATACATTTTAAAACATGAAATCAAACGACAAGCACAAAATGTCGTTAGTAAATGGTTTATACCTACCTACCCATATACCTACCTACCCATATAAATGATTCACATTAAAAATATGTTATATAAAATACAAATCGCCAGTTTATGTAGGTACATATGTACGAAATTTTCTAAACTCACATGCTCCCCTAGATAGCCTGATCTTTTAAGTTTATTTATCTTAAGGCTACTCCATCTTAATACAGTTACAGTGGCGTCCTGTCATCTTGTGAAATAAGATACGAATAGAATGTATATACATATATATATGTATATATAGATATATATATATATATATATATATATATATATATATGTACAACATAGAGCAGTGATTCTCAACCATACTGCATCAGTTACAATTTATTAAAATTTGTTGTCAATTTTTTCCAAATATTACCTACATTCAATAATTATTTTATATACAACTAAAATAATATGAATGTAAAGAAATGGTTTAATGAGTGGATTCGACCACAGAGGCTTTAATATGAAAGGTCGAAGAGTCTCGACCGACAAACAGATGGACAACGAAGTGATCATTTAAAGCTGCTGTTTTGACTTTTGAAGGTAAGGATGCCTAAAAAATCTAGTTAATTTTTACCCGAGATCACCCATTTCAAATTAGGGTAAATTATATAATAATCAAGCTACAGAGCAAATACTATGATTAATTAACGTAAAAATTTAGCATAATAAAAATAATTGGTATATAAAAATATTAATATTGTGTATGTATTAAATATTATTATTATTAAATTAAAAGTCAGATTACCTTAAAAATTAATCTTCTATCATATTTTTGTAATCTATGGGAAAAAGGATTTTTTTTTATTTGTTTATGTGGCCAAAAAATATTTGAGAATCGCTGCCTTAGTTAGAGTGTAAATTTCAGCTAACATTTCATTATGCATGTATGAGATTTGTCTTTTATGTGTAGACGACGTGAGTGTATTAGAAATGCTTTTACCTAAGTTGATAGAGAAAAGTTTAAAATATTTTGACCTGAAATAAAAGAAACATTTGGATTGGCTCTCTGGCTTGTTCTTTTTGAGAAATGGTATGTTGAGTTAACACCACCTTTTGTAATTTTATCAGAGTGAAAAACTAATAATTAATTACCTGAATTAAGAATCGAACCTACAACAGTCGTTATTATTATGTTCATTTTTTTTAATTTATCCACATATAACAGGTGATCTGAGAGAACCTAATATTGCAACACTGCGTCTCCACATTCCGCCCTAACCACGAGATTGCGAGTGGAGTGACGGAACAACCAAAGAGGCCCGTACCGGCACTGTGGGTTTGATTCCCACTCGAGGAAATGAAACACGTTGTAATAGAATTCTCTCAATCTGATCATGAGGCCCAAATGTTAAGTTTTTCTTGTACCCAGACCTTCGTAAATGAAGTATAACTGTTTTATGAACTACATCCAGTTCTTCAGCAATGTCGTAGCTACTAATATGTCGATCTTGCTACACATTTTTAAAGATGGCAATGATTTTATCTGTGACAGGACGTCCACAGCGAACCTCATCTTTCACACACAAATTCCAGCCTTGAAACGCTTGAATCACATTTGTGCTACTCTTATTGATACTGCATTAGGTCCGTATACCGCAAAAATTGTATTCGCGGTGTTTGTCGTATTTTTATCTTTTTTTATAATAGAACTTTTAAACGTACCGAGTTTCTTCGTCACATACGTTCTTTTTACTTGCTTGGAAAACCATTGAAAAATGGCGGGAACAAGTTTTTTTTTAATTATTGCATCTTCAGAATGACACATTTAACTGTATTAAAACCAGCCAGTTACATTCAGTACAGCCAAATAGGTTTAATCACTAATAATACATACAAAATACAAAAATACTTTTAGCCCGACCTATTTTTTATACAAAAAGATATTCAAAAATTTTACAAATTTATGAAACAACCTAACTTTATTCCTAGGAGTGAAGACAAATGAACCATTAGCTTAATTAAGTCAGACACAATTAGAACGTATAAAGCACTATATTCTAATAGCTAGGCGTGGAGGATTATGCAACGTGAAAGATAGTATTTATTACATTACTAGTAAATATATATAAAGTAGGAGACTTTGTATAAGCGCAAAGGTTGTTGGTTCGATTTTCATATGGGGGAATAAAAAAATTTTCTCGCTTTCATTACAACACATAGCGTGATACAGCGTGAAGCTATAATACATATAAAAGATAACAAGCTCTCTAATCTATTTCAGTATTAAGTCTTATTTATAAAAATAGAGTTCGTTGGAACAAAATTAAATTAACTTTGTCTAAGGATATAATAATGATGTCACATCAAAGTTAAGAAAATCTCATTGTTTTATAATATACTAGCTGTCGTCCTCAGCTTTGCTTGCGTGAAAGCTACGAGCTTGCCATAGTTCTTTGACTTAGCAGCCGCTGCATATAAAATAAATAATTTTCCTAAGGCTATTCATATCTATTAGAGTTTAATTGGTGTTAGGGTTCTACATAAGGTTTCTGTTGTTGCAAGAAAAATACAACAAATTAAAAATATAAATTGCTCATTTTTTTTAACTTAAGCGGGCTAGTGAATAAATTATAGGCTATACGAGTATACTGCAGGGGATCAATAGTCACATAAAAGATAATAAAATTCATCCAGCAGTTTTTGCGTCAATAGCGAACAGATAGACAGACAAACAAAAATTATGAAGTCATATTTTTGGTTTTTGATACTTGTATAAATCAGCTGCCTGGAGGCATTGCATGTTGAGTCGCAGAACTCAATGCCGCGCTTTGCCAAGCCACCAGAGCGAAGACATGGAAATATAAATTTAAATTAATATTTCATCTCTTCATGTCGGGATCGAACCTACAACCAGTCGGCTTAACAGTCAGACCCTGTGTGCCTCTGCTGACTTGTCCCAAATCCTTGTCCTTATACAAATTATTTATTAAAAATAAATTAACACGATACCATATTTCGTCTTCTCATTAAATTGTTTGTATTAACTTTATTATACAGTATAACTTTATTTTATAAATACTAACTGGGTCACAAATTACTTTAAATCCAGTGACTTTTACTTTGAAGTATATTGATACAAATCAATAAAAAGAGGCCGTCGTGGCGCAGGGGCACAAGAGTGTGACTGTAACGCGACGGTTGTTGGTTCGATCCCCACTCGAGCAAGTGAAATATTTATTTACGTTTATACTTCCATTTCTCCGCTCTAGTATCGAGCCAAAGTTCTGCCACTCAACACGCATTGCCTCCAGAAAACGGCAGAAAGTGGGGAAGGGAGTGTCTTAACATTAGGTACCCTCTGCCTACCCTACTGTGTGCGGGATACAGCGTGAAGCTGATTTATTTTATTTTACTTCATACAGAAAAAAAATCTACTCGCATTTTTTTATTTTGCAATTACTTTTTCAGTTATTAATAGACTTTGATGACTATTTTGCATAGTTTAACTTTAGTAGTATAGTATATGAAACATTACTCGTTTTAATATAGCCTATATAGTCCGTTTCTAGACAACCTTGATAAACGGATTATTTTATACAAAAATATCTCTCAATTAAGACAGTAATTCCTGGGATTAGCGCATTGAACCCAACAAATCCTATAGCCCTTCAATCCCAGCTTTAAAATATTAGAAAATTTTTGGAGAGAAGATTGAACCCACAAAAATTTGATATTGCATAATAGGGTAAGAGCCAGAACACCTTCTAAGTAATTGGAGTATAAGCTTCCATCAAATAATGGGCATGCCTTGATTAATAAATGGATGCCTCGACGGAGAGATACTAAATGCTACGACGTAGACGTTTCATATCTGTTCCACGAACTCACTGTAATACAATAGCTTCCTAGTTGTATTGAAGAATTATACAGCACAGCATATTGTTAACAGTATATTTAGGAATTATATA
>DWGR01005030.1:0-10662 GCA_018247715.1 Heliconius burneyi
CATTTTGCACATAGTATCTTCTTGCAGTCTTTTTAATGAATTGCCCTTTGGCCCTAGTAACTTGCCCACAAAGTTAAACTGAAACAAAAGATAGACTTATATTCAATACATATAATAAAATTGTAACGAACCTCTGTACGTGAAAGATATATGTAATAGAATTTAATTCTTTTGTCTATTTATCTGTTTGTGTGTTGAATAGATTTAAGTGCAGTTTTAATTTTTAATTAAAGCTTCCGTTAACATTTTTAACGTTCTTCAGTATTTGTTGTTTTTGAGCCGGTAGTATTTAATATGATTCAATTATAAAATAATTCAAGAAAAAAATACATTTCATTATTTCTGTGCAAGGGGACACAAAACGTTTTTGATCTAAGCATGTCCAAACGCCAAAAAAATTTTTTTTTATTTGAAAAACCCAATCAACTCTTTAAATTATTTCGAAATCTATAAAAATATGAAATATTAAAAAAAAACGATCACACACTCAGCTTTATTTTTAGAAAACTTATAAATGTAGAAACCTTATAAACGTGCACAGCATCGAATTAAACAACACACAGTTTTGATACATTTTCTTAAAGTATTTTTCCATCGCTAGTGAGAGAAATCTTTAAGAACATCAAAAATTATAAATTCTTCTTTCTATAGCTTTACGCTGTATCCCGCTTATACGTATATAATTAATTCGTCTTTTGGAATCGAACCGACAACCGTCGTGGTCACAGGCATACGCTGTGCCCCTATTCTATTTTCTTTGTATATATCTTGTGCTCCGTATCCTATATTTTAACTACGACTGAAATGCACCAGAGAGCGAGCACCCGGTATTTTGTTTTGTTTTCCCATACATATTTATGTTTGTATTGCGATGTTTGCCGTATTTTTGTTTTTAGAATCATTAAAAATCACAAAGCTAGGATATATTGAATCCAAAAAGAGGAAACTGATTTTATAAATAAGTCAAAATTACTTACTTCAAAGCGCAGTATAATAAGCGGAAAGAAATAATAATTGTAATATTGTGTATTGTAACTGGTGATAGAAATGTGAAATTTGGACAGATGTTTATTTTCGTAACGTGGACACCCACTAAGAAGGGATTTTGAAAAATTTTAACCCTGAAGGGGTGGAATAGAGGTTGAAAGTTTATATGGAAATATCTTTATGTTGGCACCGATTTTTATGAAATTTGAAATTCAGACTGTTAAACATATTTAATTGAATATGTGTTTCACGATTTATTAAAAGTTACCCCCTAAACTGAAAATATATTACATAAATATATTTATTAAATATTAGTATGATTCAATCGGGTGAAGCCGCCTGAGTCTGATAGTTATGATAAGACTCTTAGGATGCGGGGTCACTGTTGAGATTTAGAGTGTTAGGTTGAAAATGTAGAAGAGGTAATTACTATGGGAACGGAAAAACGATTTTTTTTCATTTGACGTACAAAAGTCTATACGACTAGTATTCTATAAAGTTACAAATATGAAGAAATTTAAATAGTTACTTAGTGGCGCAACGTGGAATTGACATTAATTTGGGCAAAGTCGTATTAGCAAGATTTCGATTCGCGGATTCGAGTCCCGCTACTTTCAAATTTTTATACGTTTTCTTAATAAATATTTTTCTTTCCTAAATGTGGAATAACACTTTAAATTTGTTAAATATATATTAGTTTTGTAAAATGTTTTAGTGTAAGATAAATTATTGTATTATTTGAAATTTTATTTATTTTATTCGTATAGTTTGCAATGTCTGATAGTAAAAAATATTATATATCGACTAAGTTTTAAATGACGAAGGGTTCTCTAAATTATTTTTAGGTGGTGGTGGTTATTGAATTAATTGGGTTTTGAAACTTAACACCAAACTTCCTCCAAACATCTTTCGTACATTTTAATTGACGAACGTCCGACGAATCCTATCTTATTACATTAAAGTTCAACTTAGTTATAGCTAAACTATCTATAACTAACATTTTTACTACACACACACACATATATATATATATATATATATATATATATATATATATATATATATATATATATATATATAAAAATTAAAAATAATTTATTCAATATCTAAGTGTCTATACATTGACACCACTGTGACGTAGTTGGAAAGCGTTTGATAGTTTTTGCTATTACATAAACATTATGTTATGGAATGCCATAAAATCAGGTTGGTTAATGAGCTAAGTGAGTTCAATTTCCACTCAATGAAATGTATTAAATTTATACCCTCACTACAGTATTAAGACTAGATGCTATGTACAAAACGCTAACCTCTCCTCAACAGTACTCCGTTTCTTAGTACCAGTTAGGTTGACCGCGTGCACCTTGAGCCAGTCGAGGCCGCGCGGGCCCAACGAGCGCCGCCCCGCCAGGCATAGAAGTGCGCGCGCCGCGTCCGCGCCCAGCACCGACACGTGCGGCCCCACCGCGTAAACGCGCCCGCGGAAGTCCATGTTGTGGGGCAACCAGAATATGCGATCTCTGCAAGTAAATAAAGATAAGATGTTATGCCAAGTTTTCACCTCCAAAAAGTAAATAAATGTATGGCTCTAGGTATTCGTGTATATAATAAAATTCTACAGTGTATTTTAAATTTGCCACTACCAAAATTTTAAGTAAATGTCAAAAAAATTTTAGCAAGTAAAGCTTCTTACACTGTTCAAAAATATTTAAGTTTATATAATACTAATTGATAAATAGATATAACCTGTAATGATTAGCCAACGATAGTTTATACAATGCGTCACACCACAGCGAGTGCATATCAGCACGCGCGCGGTTAAGCGCCGTGCGCCGTCGCATCGCATCCCTTGCGTTTGTGCCGCTAACTGTACTGGTGGCGTTAAACTGCGTTGCGTTTAGCGAGGATGCTGGCGGAGGTATTACGAGTTTCTTGTCTCCTCCTGATCTAAAAATATAGTTTTATGTTTGTAGTGATATGTAGTCCTATATAATTAGTTTTAATTGAAAAATATCTGTTTTATTTAAATAGTATTTTTATTATTTATTTATTTTAATCACCAACACAGCGTACACTTACAATTTAAACAGAAAAACAAAATCATACAATTAAAAACAAAATGTTGCTGGAATTATAGGCGATGACGGCAAGCAAATTTTACATCTACAGTATTTTTAAGTTTTTTTTTTAAGAAAACTAAGCGTACACTTTAAGAATAAATATATATAAAAATTATCGATAAAATACTTAATTAATTTTACATTACATAATAATATGTTGTTTTTATTTTAAAAATATAATTAAAAGATATGAGCGGTCACTTAGATCTCAGGGACTTTAAAATTAAATGGCGAAATTATTGTTTCTTATTAAAGAAAATGTCAAGGTCTACCTTCCTAGATATTGAATTGAAATTTGTCATAATGCGATTCAGTGGAGAAAACTTTCCTATATTTGTTGAAGACACAGTTGAAGCGAAAATATTAAATTTACCTTGCCTAGGTAGTCTACTTGGGGCTGACACACGCAACAAAGTTACTAGTTGTGGACAGTCTATTCTTCCATTGCCTACATTGTGCAGGAATAAGCAGTGTAGAAGGAATCTTCTATTGTATAGCGAATCCATATTAAAGAAGATCAATCTATCAGTGTAATGAGCTAACGTTTTACTTCGATTACACTGGCATGAGAGATGCCAAATACTAATATAAACATATTATACCTGAATACTTTAATTTGTAAGTCCAATATGGGTTGATTAATGACCCAGGGCAGTTCACCGAGTTGGTTAAGACTGTCCAGCACTGGATACAGAGCACCTGGAGGAGCTTCGTCTAGACGTTGCATCTGACTCATCACGTAAAATGACATCCTGAGTGAAATATTTCAAAAAACATAGTTCAATTTCAATGCCTCATTTAAAAAAAAAATATGTGTATGTTAAATTATAAAGTGAGCTGCCTTGCAATGCCACAGTTTAATTGTGATAGATTATAAAATTTCGAAAAATATTTGGTTAAATTTTAAAAGTATTGTAGAGATCCCACATAATATTGCTTGCAATGTCGCAGACTAGATTATAATCTAATGGTAGTCCTTTAAGCATTATGTCAGGATATTTAAATCAGCGTCTTTTAGATTTCATTCGAGCTCCCTGACTAATTAAGCCCAATTAGTCCCTACTTTCTCTCTGTCTATCCTGTCATGTGGCTATATAAAGTCATGGGTGTAGGAAAAGGAATCAAATCAGCTGCATGTTGTATTCCGCATATGGAACCTAGTGTCTCAACTCAACTTTCCGCCGAATTCTGGAGGCATTTCGTGTTAAATGGTGGAACTCAACGTCACCCTTCGACTCCAGAGCGAAGAAATTTTAATAAATATTATATTTACGATATATACCAAGACAAAAAAGGGATATCTCTCATTGTATTTTACGGACTTACCTAGTTTCTAAAATAAACCTAAAAAACGTTCAACTTCACCGACAATACCTACGACTCGATTTCTTGAATGAAGCGTGTGTGAGGTTATCGCTTTGATAAGTTTGTGTCTGTGTGCGTCATTCTTAACCAATGGCGTTTTATTTTACACCGACAATTTTATATTTATTTTATTAAATAAAACTATTTTAACCGGATTAATCGCGTATATTTTTGATGATTACATTTTTTAGAAACCTGATGTTTCGAACACTTTTGAGTCCGTGGTCACGGGGAGACAGACTACTAGGCATTCTGTATGTATTTATATACCTCACTAACGGCGTGTCTGTTAGCAGGTAGGCGCCACGGTCGGGCGCGCGCCAGGGCGCGGGAGGAGCGCTCGTGGGCACGAGCGAGGCGGGCAGGCGCAACGTAGGGCGCGATGCGGCGCCGCAAAGCCTGCTCAGCGTGGGGTGCGGCTTCAGCTCCAGCCGCACCAGGCGGCCCCACGGCCGGTGCACCTTGTACACCGCTGGCAGCTTCTTACTGAAGATAGAGCTTGCACATCAGAATGACATATACTACACTAGTATGTAAACATTTTATTTAATTTGTTTAAACATATCATAACCAAATTAAGGGATAGCTGGGTGGATTGCTTGTTGTAAATAACATGACAGAATGTTTCCCATTAGTAATTATGCACAGGATTCATATTCTACACTAATCAAATACGCCGTTCTATAATTACAATTAGAAATACGTTGTTATTTATGTTGTTAGCATATAAGAAGTTGTTAATTAGCGTATAAGAATTTCGACGTGGCTTGATGAAAACATATGGCTCAGTGGTCAGAGCGCCTGGTCGGTTTCCAGGAGGCGCGTGTTCCAGTCCCGCTACGTTCAGATTTTTATACGTTTTCTAAATAAGTATTTTTCTTGTTTAGCTTAATTATTAATTACTATATGGTTTTGGAGGCCATCCCCTCAACCAAACCAATGATATTTAGCCTCAAACAATATGCTTTAGCTTTACGCGTATCACGGCTGTGGTGTCGAGCAACTTAGAAGCCAAGGGATTTGGATGGTTTGCTAGACGTTGGATATTATGCTTCTTAAGTTCCACCGTGCATTGGCAATTGTAAGCAAGACGTGGTTTTGTGCTCTTTGAAGGCACATAATGTTACTGTCGCTGGCGACTCCCCACAATTGGATACAATAGGTCCAAGTTGGCTCAATTATGGCATTGCACAAAAGTAATTTCTTATCCAGAGAGTGTATTGAGTAACGCCCCATAAGCCAATACAGATTTTTATATTTAAGGTTAACTTCGTCGCGTTTGTGTTTCATGTGTGTCTTCCAGGTGACGCGCCAGTAATAACTTTTAACTAATAAAAACTATTTTATTAGAATATATATAATTTTAGTTTTTTTGTGGCTAATGTAACTTCTAAGTTTTATTTGAAAATATAACATACAATATTTTAATCATATATATCAATCATAATAAGTAATTTTATATACAGTCTTGAAAAGGAGATAATACTTACACTTTAGCTTTTGCTTTGAACATATTAATATCGATTTTCACATCGTTTATAATAATATTGTATAGAAATTTTCCAATATTTTGTCTCATTTCAACTGTCCATGGTGCTTCCTCAATATCCTAAAATAAAGACTTTTTTTAATATACAATATAATTTTTGCAATTAATATTACTTAAACTTTTTTTTCAGGTCCATGAGTTCATACACCAAAGTGGTGAAAACAAGACACTTCATTCTTCACTTTCCGCATAATATTCACATAACTGCATGTTGAATAGCCGAAATCTACGCCGCGCTTAGTCTCATCAGAATGGGGAAATAAAAATAATTTAAATATAATTTAACCCCAAATAAAAATCGAATCGCTAACCATCGCCAAATATAATTTTAATACTATTAACTCACTAAGCTAGCCCCTTCCCTGTTTTGATGTACTATCAACTGCCACGCCTGTCTGCTATTATAAGGTGTGTTAGTGCCGTCCAACGAATGTCTCTCTAAGTACCACTTACAATACTTCTCGTAAATTTGCTCAATTTTATTCAGAAGGCCATTTTTCCTGTATTGTTCTATTTGATATCTAAACAATAAAAATTAAATTGTTAAGTCATTTTCCAATGATAAATTCAAAAACACCTGTAAGGATAGGTTTGTGGTCCATCCACAAAATTTCAGAGAAACGATCTTTTGAAACCTTTTTGACTAAAGGAATAAAAATTAAAAAATAAAGGAAAACTGAGACATTGGTTTGTTCCTAGTCTTGCGGATTTAAAACAGAAATGAATTTTCATTAAATAAAAAAATCTTACTTATTATACACTTGAGTTCCAAGATCTCTCTGCAACATCTTTAACGTAGGACTGTATGTATCGCTGCCGTCCACTAGTTTACTAATCTCACTCATCATTAAATTTACATAATCTTCTGTCTGTGGAAAGTAATTATTTTTATATCAATTTATCTATAATTTTGGCTATGTTTAAAAAATGCAGTAATATTATATAATACTAAAATATATCATTATTATAGTAGTAGAAGAATGAATAATGCATATATTATTCTGATATATTCTTTTGTGAGCTTTATTCTTGAGGCTTGTTGTGGTACAGGGTGATAAAGTGTGACTATAAACACAACTGGTGGGTTCGATCCCCACTCGAGGAAATGATATATTCATTTACATTTATATTTTTATTTTTTCGCTCTGGTGTCGAGGCAAAGCGCAGAGTGGAGTTTCGCTACTTAACACACAATGCCTATTAATTTCAGTGTTAAGTGAGGAATAGTGTCTAACTAGGTTCCCTTTGTCTATGTTCCTCTGTCTATGTCAAGAGATATGCTGTGTGGGATACGGCGCGAAGCTGATTAAATCTCTTGTGTAAAACAAACCTGTAAAACTTTCAGGTACGGGTATAGCGTGATGGCGAAATGAGATGCATTACTTCTAGATTTCAATGTACTCATGTTTCTCTCCAAAGCTTCCCTGATCGCGATTCGCCATTCATTTTCTACTGTGTGTAGTTTTTCTCTCTAAAATAAACATTACAATTGAATATTTTATATTTTTACTATTCATTATTTTCTTTCTGAGTGCACAATGCGCAAAAAAGCCGAAATCCGAAAGTATTGTATTCTTCCACAATTAAAAAACTTTAGGTTATAAGCAAGGGGAAAATTTTTTATCATGCATAAAATAAAAATGAATTATCTAAATCCTATTAAAGTTTTCAAAATGTTGAAACCTTAAATATGATTTTGTAAGTGTGTTCAGTGTAAGAGCATTGACAACATTTGATTTTTTTTAAACTTTAAATTTGTTAAAAAATATGATACAATAACAATTTATTATAAACATACATATGATAGCGTAGTCTCCGATACTTCATCATTAACAGCAATATTTTCCACTTCGATCTCTCCCGCCATTTCCATTGCCAATTGCTCGACACCTTTCGCCTTTAATTCATCAAATACTAAAAGACCTTCTGCTGGTGACTTGAGTAATCCTTTTCTATGTTCGATATTTTCTAATTTAAGTTTATCTAATAATGGACATATGTAATCTAGTGGAGGTAGCGTGTATTTGGGTTCGAAGTGGGGGTCTAGTTTTTTGATTGCCTTTAGGACGGTCTCACGTTGATCATATAAGAAATTGCTTTTGTCTAATAAATCATTTATCGTTAGACCCTGAAAAAATGTTTTATATATGAATTTTAAATTTTTCCCCATATAGAGAATCAAGTGTCAAGACACTCGTGTCCCAACCATTAATTTAAACGACGCAGAAATCAATGCTGTGCTTTAACTTACATCAAGAAAATCGTTTAATTAAAATAGCGGTTTTGGTCAGACTGTAGCAAATTGGAAAATTAAGTGGTGGTTATAATTTCAATGGTGTCATATGTATATTAAGTATAACTAAGTATACTACATTGTCGTGACTATAATTCATATTTGTTAGTAAAAACAACAAAGTTTTGTCTTGCCATAATTAGGAATGGATTATAATTTATTCCTCCAAAGTAGAGATGGAATCCATAATTATATTTTGACTTTGACTTCCATTGTTGGAATATTATTTGTTTTATTCGGAAACAGTTTCTCATAATAATAGAGTATTTAAAAAGAATATATATAAAATGTAGGTTAACTAGTCATTAATTTATTATTAATCATTAATAATAAATAATCAAATTATTACCTTTTCCTCCATTTGTTTACTATAATAATCTAGAATACTATTTTTGTCAAACAATTTTGATCTCTCTATACATTCAAATATGGCGGCAAATGTTTGCGCATTTGGTTCTATTTTATCCTCATACATAATTGTTAATAACTCTTTGGCATTTTCTAATTGACCCTGTAAAAATAAAAATAATATTAATACTAAAGTAATTTGTATAACAAAATGGAGATTATTTTAAAAAATATGTGACTGATTGAATTAAACACAGCACTTTGTAGTACCCAAGCAGGGATCAAACCTACAACCATGGCATTTCAGTCCAAAGTCACCTAAAACATCTACACTTCTAATATATCTGTAGAAAAGTTGTTTCTGTACATTGAAAATATAAAAAAAAAATAGCCAGAATTAAAGGATAACTAACAGAATCCATTTCCAGCATTTTTGGAATTTTTGTCTGTTTATGTGAACACATATCATGTAAATAGACACAACAAATTTTAGCAACTTTTCTACAAAAAAATTGCTAGTAACTCAAAGTAGATTTTAGTGTTTATTTCATTGTAATTGCTTCATTCTATCAAAAGAATGAAGCAATTACAATTAATGTTTGCAAGAAGTTTATATTTGAGAAAGAACGACTGCTAGGCGGTACAAAGTTCGCCGGGTTAGTTATTTTGAAATATTATTAACAGTAAAAATTCTATACCTTTAACGCATATCCATGTAATAAGGTGTTGTAAACATTGACATTGGTAACTTTAGGGCTCTCTGAAGACCTGGCACTTCTCTGCCTATAATACTGTAGCACTTGCCGCCCCTACAAATAAAAAAATAATCTATTAATATATCTATGAGGCCAGTCGCGGTGCAGGGCCACAAAGTATGACTGTAAAACCAACTGGTTGTGAATTCGGTTCCAATGCCTCCAGAAGTCAGCGGAATGTGGGGAACGGCGTGTCTCAACTCTAGGTTCCTTTTGTCTACCCAGCTGTATGTGGGATACAGTGTGAAATTGATAAAAAAAAAGTAAAAAATGTCGAGTAGGCACCTATTAAGTGTCCTCGGCACCATTGGTGCCAGCCATGAGTGGTAGAGTTAACTCACAATGCCTCCAGAATTCAGCGGAGAGTGGGGAATGGAGTTTTAGCACCAGGTTCCCTCTGCCTACCCTGCTGTGTGCGGGATACAATGTGAAGCTGATTTATTTATTTTATCTATTAGTAGAAATAATAATATTTATGCTAAAATAATAATATTTCTACCTCTGCAATCATATCCAATGAACACAGAAGTTGTAAATGTGAAGTTAGTAATTTTTGCAGGGATTCTTCTTTGCCACGTTGCTCCATTTCCTTAATATCTTGCTTCATGTTAGCTTCTTGAGCCGCTCGACGCTTCTCGCGTTGTTTCTTTTTTTTCTTTCTTATGGCTTGTTGACTAAAAAAAAATGTATTACCATTTATCATTCAAATTTACTTCAATCTGTATTAGGCATCTGGCATTGCAAATGTATATGGCAAAAGAAGCAGGGGAACCTAGTGTTAAGAAACTCCATTGTCTATTTCTGCCAAATTCTCGAAGCATTGTGTGTTTTATGACAAAATGCCTTACTTTGCATTTCTCCAAGTGGGAATTGAATCCACAACTATCGGGCTTACAGACATACTCTTCTGCCACTGTGCTATGATGGCCGCAAAAGTTGCAAGTCTCACTCTTTTTTTTTAAATAAAAGTTTACTTTTCATTATTATTGGTCCAATTAAAATAAAAAGAAATTTCATTGCTCTAAAATGCTACACATAATGTATTTAGAATCACAATCAAACTGATAATTTTTATGAGAATGAATGTATGTTTGTTCCATTTTCACACAACAACTGCCTAATATCTTATATCATTGCATTATAATATAATAAGAACTTTAAGCACTAGTAATTATAAAATTGTAGACTTACGCTTTCTTAACATTTAAAGTTTTGACATTAGCAGCTTCATTGTGAAAATCATCT